>CAUYLG010017268.1:0-10026 GCA_963573385.1 Cacajao melanocephalus
ATCCCAGCACTTTGGGAGGCCGAGGTGGGTGGATCACTTGAGGTCAGGAGTTCGAGACCAGCCTGGCCAACATGGTGAAACTACATCTCTACTAAGAATACAAACAATTAGCCAGGCGTGGTGGTGTATGCCTATAATCCCAGCTGCTTGGGAAGCTGAGGTGGGAGAACTGCTTGAACCCAGGAAGCAAAGCTTGCAATGAGCCAAGATGGTGCCACTGCACTCCAGCCTGGGCAACAGAGTGCTATGTTGTCTCAAAAAAAGAAAACAAAGAAAAAAGGAGACTTCTCTGAAACAGTGTCACTGTTTTTAAGTGTCTAAGTGTAATACATGCATATTCTGTTTTCTAACATGTTACCTATTTCTGAATAAGAAAATAAAGCCACTTTGATATTTCACAAGACAAGGAGCAAGAAGAGACTCCTAAAAGCACACCATTTCATGAAAGCTAAATACCTGTTGGTTTCTCATTTCTGTTTAAAATTCTACCTAAATTGCCCAGGCGCCATTCAGTTTCTTGCAGCTGTGATTCTTCCAGTTAACAGTGAGATCCCTGTAATGGAGGTTTCAATGTCAAGGCGTCCATCGTTGCATGGTCTCTGAGAGGAAGTAGGGGGAGCATTTTGCCAGACCCAATATTTGATCCAAATTAACAGTAAATAAGCATAAACAATTAATATTAAAATGTGCACAGTGAACTTCATTAAGTAAAATCTTCTCTTGGGGGAAAGGAAGCCTAGTTGATTTTCTTTTCTTTTTTTTTTTTTGAGATGGAATCTTGCTCTCTGTTCTGTCGCCCAGGCTGGAGTGCAATGGTGTGATCTCAGCTCACTGCAACCTCTGCCTCCTGGGTTCAAGCGATTCTCCTGCCTTAGCCTCCCAAGTAGCTGGGATTGCAGGTGCTCACCACCACGCCTGGCTAATTTTTGTATTTGTAGAGACGGAGTTTCACCATGTTGGCCAGGCTGGTCTCGAACTCCTGACCTCATGATCCATTTGCCTTGGCCTCCCAAAGTGCTGGGATTACAGGTGTGAGCCTCTGCGCCTGGCCCTGCCTAGTTGATTTTCAAGCAAAATCTGTGTGACTATAATTACACTGAGTCTAAACAAAATTGTAATCATTTATCTAAATATTTCCTTCATGACCAAGGCCTAGATTAAAGTGCATTCTAGTGATAAATGTTCTATCTCATTCTTTAAGGCTAGTAAAAGGGTGGTAGAAATAGGTTCAATTTTAACTCAGTTTCCAAATTTAAAGGAAAAAAAATTCTCTACAATTCTAATGTATTGAATTGTTGAAGTGAAGTTTTAAACAAAAGCAGGACTTTGGATATTCAAGGTCACATTGAAAGCTATCAAATATGGTTATTCAGGTTTAAATATTACCTTGAAGATTGTGGCCCTAATCTCTGTGCTATATTTAAAATTTTTTGATAGCAGCCACATTGATATTTGTATAGTTAGAGAATACTTGTTGAAAAAAAAGAGATAGATTCTGTCATTTTATAGTAAAATTGTATTACAACGCAATACTTCATTCAAATTTTACACTATTATAAAAGTATAAGCCAGACACAACCTGTCCCACGGCCCCCTGCAGGCTCTGACAGTAGCCAACAGGTAAGTTAACTGTTAAGTAGCTGAAACTCACTCTCAGACCTTCACATGAAGGACATAGGCTGGTGTTACTAAACTTCCCCAGGTATTTCAGCTGGGGACTCAGGGGGTTTCTTACTCTTCCTGCCCATTAGGAAGATTCCAGACCAAGGGAAATCCACGCATGGGGCCCCCGGTTGCCAATCTGTCAGACTCAAGTCCTTAGATGGTCTTCACTCAAACTTGACCAGGGTGGTTATCAAAAGCCAAATACATCAAATGCCTTCCACTCCCTGCCTCCCAGCCTCCTTCTCAACGCTTGGGCAATTCACCTCTAATTCAAACCTTCTAAGGAAAAGAACTATAGAACTTCCCAAATTGGCAATGTCATATTTTGGAGAATGTGCCAAAACTTATTAAGAATATTTAACTCCATATACATGTTAAGAAACAGTCAATAGATCAATTCTATAATATCTCAAAAGGACAATAATATTGTTAAATGGACTGAGCCCAAGCCTCATCCTTGGAGACTGAGAAAAGCCCTTTTATTCTTAATTTACACCCAATTCTAAGAAACTTGGCAAAACTATGGAGACAGTAAGATGATCAGTGGTTCCCTGGTGTTGGGAGGGGAGAAAGGAAAGCATAGGTGGAGCACAGCGAATTTTTTAAGGTGGTGAAAATACCCTATGGTGTACTATAGGTTGAGCATCCCTAATCAGAAAATCCAAAATCAGTCCAGCTCCAAAACACCAAACTTCTTGAGCCTTGACATGAGACAATGATACTTTTGCTTTCTGATGATTCAATGTAGACAAATGTTGTTCCTTACACAAAACTATTTAAAATATTATATAAAATTACCTTCAGGCCATGTATGTAAGATATACAAGAAACATAAAAGAATTCTGTGCTTAGACATGGGTCCTGTCCCAAAGATATCTCCTTATGTACATGCAAATATTTCAAAATTAAAAAAAAAAAATCTGAGATCTCAAACACTTCTAGGTCCCAACCATTTTGGATAAGAAATACTCAACCTGTGTAACAACAGATATTATCATTATATATTTGTTCAAACCCACAGAATATACACCAAGGGTAAACCCTAATTAAACTATGGACTCTGGGTGATAATGATGTGTCAATGCAGGCTCATTGATTGTAGCCTATGCGCCACTCTAGTGGGGGATGTTAGTGGGGGTGATAATGGGCGAGGCGTGCAAGTGGGAGGCAGGGAATTTATGAGAGGTCTCTGTACCTTCTTCTATTTTATTTTTTTGAAACAGGGTCTCGCTCTTTCACCCAGGCTGGAGTGCAGTGGTGCAATCTTAGCTCACTGCAATCTTTGCCTCCTGGGCTCAGCTGACCCTCCCACCTCAGCCTCCTGAGTAGCTGGAACTACAGGGGTGCTAATTTTTGTATTTTTAGTACAGACAGAGTTTTGCCATATTTCCTAGGCTCGTCTTGAATTCCTGGGCTCAAGCAATCAGCCTGCCTCAGCCTCCCAAAGTGTTGCGATTACAGGTATAAGCCACTGCGCCTGACTTCTGCTCAGTTTTGAACCTGAAACTGCTCTAAAAAAATACTTGAAACACACACACCTCTTGGTTGTACAGTTCCCCAGCCCCTGCTGTGTTTCATACACTGAGAAGTTCAGGAAGATAAAGACCCCCTGAAGGGGAGGGGAAGAGATGCTGGTCCTGGGATGGGGGTTCTGTTACATCTCCTGTTTCCTCTTCTCGGTTAGGGCTCTACCACTCTACATCTGCAAAACCAGGAACCCGCAGTCCAAGCTAGATTGGTTTCCTTCATGGAACCTGCGATTCTCATGAGTGGGGCTCTAGCAGTCCCGCCTCTGTGGGCATGGAAAGAAGCCTCAGGAAGCTGGGAAATGAGACGAGGACAGGGGGTGAGCAGGTAGGCTTTGTTCTGGTGAGTTTGCCAGGGTGAGAACCGAGCCCCACCCGGGAACCCTCAGAGGCAGCACGGCTCTGCTAGGTGTATGGATGGTGGCGTGAGGACAGGCTATGGTTGGCTGGCCACAGCGCAGAAAGGCACGTGCCCAGTGAGGGAGAAGCGCTCCAACAGCAACAACACTGTTATTTACAAAGGATGGTAAAACGGGAACACATGAGCAATGGCAGCAAAGAAGACGAATTCCATTCACTTTACTGATCATTTTCTTGATGGAGAAAGAACTAAAAATGTAAATATGAAACAAAATAGCTTTTGGGCAGGCAAACCTTTACAACTCATCTTTCAAGACAAAAATACATACGGCCCAGGGGAAAGTCTCTCGCATCAGTGCCTCCCTTCTGCTTCCAGCTCAGTGAGCCAGGCCCATATCCTCCAAACATGCAACGCAGTCTTCAGGACCCAGTGGTTCTGTGATCGCACTTTACTTCCCATTCCCTCACCGTAGGACCCAGGTGTCAGGCCAGCAGTGTGGTAAGCTGATGAAGTGACCCAATTCCAGAGGATTCCTTCTCCAGGGAGAGCTGTGCCTAGTGGGCTCTGTAGCTATGCACCACCATAATTTGTCCTTTAAAAATACCTTTCCTGGATGGGCGCAGTGGCTCATGCCTGTAATCCCAGACCTTTGGGAGGCTGAGGTGGGAGGATCGCTTGAGGCCAGAAGTTTGAGACCAGCCTGGGCAAGATAGTGAGACCCCATGTTCATAAACATTTTAAAAAATGAGCTGGGCATGGTGGCACGCACCTACAGTCCCAGCTACTCAGGAGGCACTGGCAGAAAGATCACTTAAGCCCAGGAGTTCAAGGCTGCAGTGAGCTACGATCGTGCTACTGCACTCCAACGTGGGCAATAGCATAAGGCCGTGTCCCTAAAAGAAAAAAAAAATCCCTTTGCCCACAGAGATCACCGGAAGAGCATTTCAGTAAGCCATCCAGCAATAGAGCAATTAAGAGGTTTGGAAAATTTTGAGATGGGGGATGATGCCACAACTCATGGAGTATGAGGGTGTAGCCCACTGGGCATCGGGCTAGAGGGAGGACCCCATCCCCTCCTGCACCTCCGTTTGGTTATCCTCTCATGTATGGAAACCAAGTTCCTACCCAGGGCCAAGTACAGAACCCATTCCACGGTAGCATAAATGAGTAACAGTATACTGTCCATTTGTACAGTATTTCACTGCATGCAGAATGCTTTCCATATCTCGTTTAATCTTCACACTGCATAAATGGACACTGGTGAAGTGTTTGATAATTTACAAAGGGTTTTAATCAAGGCAGCTTTGTGTGATCCTGTTGGCACGAAGTGAAGTGTTTACTGTCCTCATTTCTGCAATGAGGAGCCTTGATCTCCAGCTGCTACAGAGGTAGGCATGAGCAGGGCAGGAGAGGGATCCCCTGCCACCCACCAGGAATGTCTGGTGATGGTCTGGCAATGATCACATCGCCTCTCTAAAAAACGGTAATTCAGCATCCAGGGAGAGACAGGCTACCGATGATGCATACCTGTTAACATTGAAAGTGTTAACTGAATGCATACACCTGGGAAAAGCAACCTTTTGGGTATACACGCTAAGAAACAAAATGGCGAAGAACGAGGCGCTGTGCAGCGCCACCAAAATGGAAGCAAGCCTCAGCTGCGCATGTGCGTAGCTCCTTAAACGCCTGCGCACGCGGAAAGCCCGCCCTAAAGGAAGAATCATGAGAGACGACAACCTATAAAGTCCCAGGATTAAGGTTAAAGGCCTTTTTCTCTCTTGGGCCTTCAGGCGCTCACCTGGATCTCTTCCAAAGGTTCCTTCCTGTTCTAAAGCCTTCTATTATTATTATTATTATTATTATTATTATTATTATTATTATTTTGAGAGGGAGTCTTGCTCTGTGGCCAAGGCTGGAGAGGAGTGACGATCTTGGCTCACTGCAGCCTCTGCCACCTGGGTTCAAGTGCTTATCCTGCGTCAGCCTCTGAGTAGCTGGCATTACAGGCGCCCACCACCACGCCCGGCTAATTTTTGTATTTTAGTAGAGATAGGGTTTCTCCATGTTGGTCAGGCTGGTCTCCCAACTCCTGACCTCAAGTGATCCGCCAGCCCCGGCCTTCCAAAGTGCTGGGATTACAGGCGTGAACCACCAAGCAAGGCCTAAAGCCTTTTAAAATAAACTTCCACTCCTGCTCTGAACCTTGCCTCAGTCTCTTTCTGCTTGATGCCCCTCAACTGAATTATTTCTTCTTAGGAGGCAAGGACTGAAGTTGCTGTGGACCCTTAAGGATTCCCAGCCTGTAACTTGGGGTAACTCGCATCTCTGCCACTGCTAGTACAGCGAGGTTAAAACAACAGGGCTAGGTCGGGCGCAGTGGCTCAGCCTGTAATCCTAGCACTTTGGGAGGCTGAGGTGGGTGGATCACCTGAGGTCGGCAGTTCAAGACCAGCCTGACCAACATGGAGAAACCCCATCTCTACTAAAAATACAGAATTAGGCGTGGTGGCACGTGCCTGTAATCCCAGCTACTCTGGAGGCTGAGGCAGGAGAATCGCTTGACCCCTAGAGGCAGAGGTTGCAGTGAGCCGAGATTGCACCGTTGCATTCCAGCCTGGGCAACAAGAGCGAAACTCTGTCTCAAAATAACAAAACAAAAAAACAAAACAAAAACAAAATACAGGGCTAGTTACAAAAGAATTAAAAGCAGGGTCTCACGGATCCTGCTTTGTGTACTCATGTTTCTGGTAGCATTATTCACCATAGCTAAAATGTGGAAGCAAGCTGGGTCCCTTGTGGATGAATGGGTCAACAAAATGTGGTGCATCTACACACAGTGGAATATTATTTGGTCTTATAAAGGAAGGAAATTCTGGCACATGTTACAACATAGAACGTGCTAAGTGCAATAAGCCAGTAACAAAAAAATATTGTATGATCCCACATAATGAGGTACTAAGAGTGGTGACATTAACAGAACTAGAAAGTAGAATAGTGGTTGTCAGGGGCTCGGGGAATGGGAAGTTTATTTATTTGAGATGGAGTTTTGCATTTGTTGCCCAGGCTGGAGTGCAATGGTGAAATCTCAGCTCACCGCAACCTCTGCCTCCCAGGTTCAAGTGGTTCTCCTGCCTCAGCCTCCTGAGCAGCTGGGATTACAGGCATGCGCCACCATGCTTGACTAATTTTACATTTTTAGTAGAGATGGGGTTTCTCCACGTTGGTTGGGCTGGTCTTGAACTTCCGACCTCAGGTGATCTGCCCACCTTGGCCTCCCAAAGTGCTGGGATTACAAGGCGTAAGCCACCTCGCCCATCCTGGGAAGTTTAATATGTAT
The DNA here is from genome assembly GCA_963573385.1 of Cacajao melanocephalus. Taxonomy (NCBI): domain Eukaryota; kingdom Metazoa; phylum Chordata; class Mammalia; order Primates; family Pitheciidae; genus Cacajao; species Cacajao melanocephalus. Next base: position 6,890 of record CAUYLG010017268.1, read on the forward strand.
AGAGTTTCAGTTTTGCAAGATGAGAAGAATATGGGAGATGGATAGGGATGGTTGTACAACAATGTGAATGTACTAATATTTAATACCACCAAACTGCACACTTAAAATGGTTAAGATAGTAAATTTCATCACACAAAAAAAAAAAATTGAGGGAAAAAGCCCCACAGGGCTAGTGAGAGGAAACCATGAAGGGTTAACAGGTGGGTTCTGAACCTGTGGGTGTGGGACTCAGGAAAGGCTGTTTGGTTCCTGAAGTTTGCACAAAATCTCTGGATTGCTGCCTGTGCCCTGTGGACAGAAATGACCAACCTGAGCGGCAAATACCAGCCTGCAGTTACAAACTGCCCCCAGTTTTCTCTATGCCACCTCTAGTTCAGTGGAGATTCCTCAGGGAAAGGATAATCCATATGTTCTAAAACTCAGCAGCAACTGTCTCTAGGGTGTGTAGGGAAACAGGGCCTGGAAATGGGTGTCAAAGGGCCTCCATTCCCTTTTAGAAAGAATGTGAAAAGCCTGTTAGGTTTTATTCAAAACTGCTGTTTTCAAACTTTGGCCAGAGTGGCTGTGTAGATGCTGGACTCTGGTTGAGGAGAGTGAAGTGAGAAAGAAAAGAAGATTGAAACAAGATTCTCACTACATTCTTCTAGTGATAGATTTGGAACATGAGCTAATGCTCAGGCCAGCCCAGCCAATGTTTTATGAAAACAATGCTATGTACAGCTGCCTCGGGCATCTTTCAGAGCACAAAATAGCCTCTCTCCACTCCTTCCAGGCAGCAGTTCAGTTTGTTTCTTCTTTATTGATGCAAGGGTGTGGGCAATCCTTGCAAGCCAATATGTCATTTGGTTTAGCTTTAGAAATATTTGATCATGCTGATCCAGCAAAGAAAAAAAACGTTTCCTATAGCAGGACCATTTCATCTCTGCAATCGCTAGTCTGTGCAAATAACAGATGAGAGTGAGGGACCTCAGCCTGACACCCAGGGCCACACTCAACTCCTAAGTCTGACCTTGACCTTCAGGCAAACTCGCAGAATCACAGCTGCTCTTCTGTCTTGCCTAGAAAATTTAGAACACGTGCAACATCACGAGAATGTTGTTTTCTTTCTTTTATTTGCCCTCCATTTTGTTGTTGTTGCTGTTGTTCAGTCTTGCTTTTTGTTTTAAAACTTTTTTTTTTCTTTTTTGAGATGGAGTCTCACTCTGTCGTCCAACCTAGAGTGCAGAGGCATGATCTCGGCTTACTGCAACCTCTGCCTCCTGGGTTCAAGTGGTTCTCGTGCCTCAGCCTCCCAAGTAGCTGGGACCACAGCTGCATGCCACCACTCCTGGCTAATTTTTTGTATTGTTAGTAGAGACAAGGTTTCACCATGTTAGCCAGGCTGGTCTTGAACTCCTGACCTCAGGTAATTCGCCCGCCTCAGCCTCCCAAAGTGCTGGGATTACAGGTGTGAGCCACCACGCCCAGCCTGTTTTGAAACTTTGTTCAGTCCGCCAGGGATAAGCAAAAATAACAAAATCAATTCCCCAGTGGTTAGACAGACAAGATGTGGTGGTTCACAGGGTGAGTGGAATTTACACCAAATGTGGAAGATGTTAGTGAAGTGTCTATTAAGTAGGAGGTTATTAATGACAGCCCTCTTCTGTTTGGTTTGCTATCCTAGGAAGACTTGGAGGTAGGAGCAGGGTAATCTAGTAAATGCATCCCACAAAAGAATGGATAAAATCCACTACATGTGGCAAAAGAGGGACTCTACTATTTAGTGCTTTGGGCTAGATGAGATTTTTTAATTCTTTTTTTTCTTAAGAGACAGGTCTCATTCTGTTGTCCAGGCTGCAGTACAATGATACAGTTATGACTCACTGAAGTTTCAAACTCCTGGGCTCAAGCAATTTCCCCACTTCAACCTCCCAATAGTTTGGGCTACAGGTATTAGCCACCATGTCCGGCTGCATGAGATCCTTACATGAATCACTGAAGAATTTTTACTGTGAATTTTGGCCATTAGTTACGTATGACACAGACTAGAAATCACAAAGGGGCAGTTACATTTCTTTGGGACTTCCTGGTAGAATTAAATTTAGGGTTGGAGGAGGCTTTAGAAGTCCTCTGGTTTAGTCATTGTCAACTGGCACCGAGCATTGCTAGGCCCTCCTGAAGAGCCTTAACCTTTCCATGCCCTGGCCACACCCAGACCTACCAGAATCTCTGGGTGGGACCCAGGCACAGGAATTTTTTGAAAGCTCCCCAGGTGATTCAGCGTGCAGCCCAGGCATGCTGCTCCTGCACATCAGATGGAGAAATGTGCACCTTGGCTAAGGGTCTCTTAGTAGCAAAATCAGGACTGTAAGAACTCGCCATTTTCTTTTATAAACAGCAGCACCATTTACATAGTAAAGTTTGTCACTTGGTGATGCATTTTATACACATATTTTTAGAGAGTAGGAAATTACAATATTCTTAGTCCCAGAACATGAAATATTGGGGCACGAAAGGGCCCTATGCAAAAAAGAAGGAGTAGCATTGCGATGAGAACATATCCAAACAAATCCCATGAACCAGGAGAAGGATGGAAGGGCCGTCCTAACTAAAATTCCACAGTGGCATCTGCATAGCTCTCTCCAACAGACCTATGCTATGGGACCACTTATATGATCTGAATTGTAGTCAACACATGTGATTATGATGTTCTGGGTTATTTCTCACGCTCACTGGTGAACAACTCACTTCTAGAAGTCAGATCTAATAAAACCACATACACGGATACTCCCTGTTGTCTATGGGGTTTTAAAGCTGCTTTTCCTGGCTCCATTTCTCCCTGTCATTATTATACAGAACTTATGTGCTCACTTGAAAGGTTTGTATTTTGTTGCGGTTTTCATGCTATCTCAGAAATATGTCACTACAATTATACACGTTTGTCATCCAAGAAAAATAGCTAACGATACCAGCATAAATAAGTTCCTAGAGCAAAAGCATTGAAAATAAATTTCCCAGAGAGATCCAAGATGGCCGATTAACAACAGCTCAGGATTGTAGCTCCCAGTGAAAGCGCAGAGAGCGAGTGGACGCCGCACTTTCAGACGAATTTTTGTTGCCCACAGACTGGGAGATTCCCGGCGGAGGAGCCACATGGG
>CAUYLG010017269.1:0-140170 GCA_963573385.1 Cacajao melanocephalus
GCCCACTCGCTCTCTGTGCTTTCACTGGGAGCTACAATCCTGGGCTGTTGTTAATCGGCCATTTTGGATCTCTCCGCCCGGTGATGATGAAGTTTTTTCTGTTTCTTAGTTTTCCTTTGGCAGACGCCCCTTCCCCGCACATCTGGACCTTCCCCGGTTCAGCTGTGCTTACTGTGAAACTCTCAGTCCTCAGCGCTTCCAATTGCTGTTCTCCTTGTGGGGACGGGACCAGCCGAGCCGGAGTCGTCCCGTATACTCCGCGCCGAGAAGCCCCAAAATAGCCGCGCCGGCCAAAAAAGTCACGCTGGCGACCCGTGTGGCTCCTCCGCCAGGAATCTCCCAGTCTGTGGGCAACAAAAATTCGTCTGAAAGTGCGGCGTCCACTCGCTCTCTGCGCTTTCACTGGGAGCTACAGTCCTGAGCTGTTGTTAATCAGCCATCTTAGATCTCTCTCCTAGAACATTCTTGACAAATATTTCTTCAAATGTTCATCTCCATAATTCTCCTGAACCTTTTTTTCTAAAAATGCTATTAATAAATGTTGAATATTTTTAGTTTTTCTTCCGTTTCTCCTCATAGTTTTGTCATATTCCCCATATGCTTTGTGCTACATACCAAATCCTTTCCTATATTTAGTTTTAGCTTTGACTAATTGATTAACCTTGTGTGTGTGTGTGTGTGTGTGTGTGTGTGTGGTGTATGTGCGTTTATTTCAGTGGCTAAAGTTTTCATTTCAAAGTTTTTTGGTTGTGTTTCAAACTCTCCATTTTAAAATAGTACTGTTGTTTTCTTCAATTATGGCTTTTATTATGTTTGTTACCTCTATAATGATTAAAACTTTTAAAATTTTTATATAATTTTACTATTGCATAAGTATCAGGTCTTGGGTGCTCAATCTCTTATTGTTTTGTCTTCTGACCCTCTCTCCTAATAGACTGTAGACTCCTAGTAGATCTTCTGTTCTCTCTCTCTCTCTCTGTGTGTGTGTGTGTGTGTGTGTGTGTGTGCATGCTCAGAAACTTTTGGTCTCCAGAATAGTGAATGCTTTCCTATAAAGCTTTTTTATTTTGATTTGCATAAAAGTAATCTAAGAATGACTTTTATGTAAATTTTTCAGTAATCCAATATAAAATAATTGGGAACTGATTTTGCTGCTATTAATAGAGATTCTAGACATAAAGGTAGTTTTTTTTGATAAAATTAATTTGTAACTAGGAATCTAAGTTGGAAGTCTGTGCTAGCTGTACATCTTGAAGGCCCCAGGTTTTATTTTCTTTCTATTTCACCCACCTTATACACAGCTTACATTCTTTGACTCTTAAAGGTCAAACTATGTCATCTGTTCTTAAGGGAGGAAGCAGGAGAAAGTGAGAGGAAAAAGAATAGATTTACCTGCCATTTAAGAAGACGTCCAAGAAATCTGACTGTAGATAATTAGCCAGAACTTAACAAGTGGTAAGCTATCATGTGATAAATGATAAGTATAAGTGGTAAGAAATTAACTAGATGCAAGGTAATCTGAAAAATATATATATTAACTGAGCACACTCCCAACCCCAATAACATAGGTGTTTTTTTTTTTTTTAGTAAAGAATAAAGGAACAATGAATATTGGGTGGCTATCAAGCAGTCTTTGTCAGACTGAATCAAGCAGATATAATAAATTTGGATCTCAGATGCATGTGCACTGCTGGTCTGCAGTGTTAATTTCTTGCAAGTGATATTTTCCTTACCCATGGTTCTAGGCAAGCTTACCTGGGCCATTCCAGGTCACTGAGTAGAAATTTTCTAATCCCCTTTTCTACAAAAACAGTAATTCTTCACTACTTTATTCTGTATACCAGGGGTTTAGTTATGGCCCTGACTTTGTGTTGTGCCTGCTTTTAAATAGTTTTATAGAAGGAGCAACTGTTTAATATTGTGTTTAACCAATTTTCTATTTATTTATCGTGAGAAGTAGAGCTACCATATTAATAAAATTTTAGTCAAATTGCAAAAGTAGATTTTTGCTTCAGGACACTTGTTTTCACTCATTAATTCCATGTATCTATTTGGTTCTAAATAAATAAACTAGGCAATGGTCATACCCTTGTCAGAGCAGAAAATGCATTTGGTTAAAAAATTGCTTTTACAGATAAATTTGTGCAAGTTAAAAAGATACCATTCTATGTGTAGTAGGGCAGTAGTTAAAAAGATGGCAAATTGGTAGAAATAAATAAAAATTAGAGAATTAAAATGTATCTGTAATGCTCCTAAATCCTGACTAAAGACATGAATAATAAAAACTAATGGGACTCATCTGCAATTAGCTAGCACTATATAGTACTTAAGGAAATATTCATTGCAAAACATTATAAGATAAAGAGGTTCTGAAAATTACATTCACTTGTATGAATTCAAAAAGTAACTTTTCTGAAGTGTCATTTTCTCCATTTATAAGACAGAAAAAAATAATCAATGCTTTCTTATTTTTACACTATAATTTTTTAATAATTTAAATTTTCTACAACAACTCCTGTAGAAATATGAAGATATTGTCTTAAACAAGGTAACCTTTTTAAGGAGGACATGATAACCTTTTATATTTTCATAAGAATTTTATCTTAATGATTTTGTTGCCCACTAGCATTCTGAATCTGGACACAAAATATAGGTGATCTCAAAGGCCATTGGATAAAATAAATTCAACAGCAGAATTTGTCAGTATCTAATATTTAGACTTTGTAGAATATCATGTTCAGTACATATCCTTCCCTTATCTTAATAAGGGAAATCAGAAAATGAAGGCAAAGTTTAAGGATTACATTTTAGAAGACATTAATAGTTACGTTTAATAGCTTCTTAAAGATTTCCACCTTAATAAAGTATTTATCATTCACAGCCCTTATAAAAAACTCTAAAATGTTCGTGTGCATGCATCTCCAAAGAGGTGGAGATAATCATAATTAGGTAGACATTACGACTAAGCACTCTCTTATAATCCTGCTACATTAGACATGTCTTAGGGTTCCATTCCTACCCAGGCTCCTAGAAAACAGAAATTCTGCTATAATGGAATTTTTAAAATATAAGTAATAGTATGCAATTAAAGGTAGCTTAACGTAGGGACTGTTGCCTTATATAACAAGAAGTGTTCTGGTAGAAGACTTGTAGATTAAATCAGTAAATTGAAAACATGATCAAAAATCAATCTCTGTTCAGCATGATCAGAATATCACTTTAGTCCTCAGACTTGTTCCTTTATGGCCACAGATCTTACAGTTTTGGGCAACATCTAGTTAAATAGCAAAGAGATAATTCTTTCTTAGGACCTCCTTGTATCACAGAAGATATTCCCCAGAATCCTCTTGGCAGACTTTCCCTTACATTTCATTTGGCAGAACTGGATCACATGCCTAATCCAGCTACTGCCAAAGTACACTGTGATTCACTCAGTTCAAGCAAAATTTCCTGTTTAGGGCACATTGGCTGTTAGCAAAGAAATAGCTTTTGAGAAGGCAATCAACAGTGTCTACCATACCTATACCTCCTAGAGCTCTGTGAAGGGTTTCTGCCTCTGGTGTACATCTAGTAGACTAAATCAGATATAGACACTTGGCCTAAAGTGGTTCATCTATAAATTGTGCAACACCTTGGAAGGAAACACAAAACAGCAACAAAGAACAAAAAATTCGGAACCAGCCAAATTTATCTTTAAGAAATTTGGAAAGGGACATCAAGAACTGCCTCAGTTGATAGCAGATGAAATGGGGACACATGTGTGGAGCATCTGAGATAAATTAGTGAAGCACATGAGTGAGTTTATAAATTTTTGCTGCTAAGGTCAACTGGACTGACTTGATGCTCACTTCCTAAACTCTCATTACTCAGCATTTCCATGAGAAATCATGTATCTATCTTTAAAATAATCTTTCCTCAAACTCTTACATCCACATATATCTGCTGCATTCTCATTTGAGCTACTTTTGAGTTGAGCTTTCATTTCTTGCAACACACTTTCTTTGCCTATAACAGAAAGAGTTCCCATAAACCTGCATAGAATGTGTAGGATGTTGACCAATTATCAGATTTTTATGAACAAGACTCCATTCCATATTCTAGGATGGGAAGCTAACAGATTCGTGCTAGGCAGAGGCAAACTGCTCACTAGGAGAATTATGGGGATGGAGGTGAGGCTGGAGAAAACCTAAGTCCTAAAATGCCTGGTTAGATGTACATTAGGAAACAGAGTCATCATATGACCTTGAGGTAGGAAGGGGTCTTTCTGCAGTCAACATGCTGAAGCTGCTTAAATATAAGACTAGGAAATGATCTTGGAAGATGTCCAATTGCACCGTCAAATTGCAGTTTCCTTGTAGTGTCAGGCTTCTGTGATAAAGGTATAAACACAATTTAGCAGAAATTCTGACAAAATGAGAATATTTGAGAGAAATCAGATATCCCAGAGGAATTGACAACATTGTTGTTGGTCACGCAACATTCTTGTTCTTTTGTTAATAGCATTGTAGTTTCCTTTTAGGTGGAATAGTCACTTCTAGGCAATGGTGAGCATGTGACCTAAGATAAGATAATCAGACTTTCTGTCTCAGCTTCATATTTTGAATAAAGTAATAAGAAGAAGGAAAAATGGCAGAGCAGATGAGTATCACTATTGTGCTACCCAAGGACAAGTCACCTCTATTCCTACTGCCTGAATCTCCAGAGCTGCTCTAGTTCTCATCATTCCTGAACTAGTATCTGAAATGTTGCCTTTGATTTTGAGTGATGGGGCCACATCCTTCCAGTGAATTACCTACTTGCATAAGTTAGTGAGTTAGGAGGCTGTTGTAGTAACTCAGATGGGATAAGGTTGTTTGGATTAGGGTAGTGCATTCAGTGTGGAGAGAGGCAAAGAGATTCTTGGTGGTTGTGATCCATAGCATTTTATGATTAACTAGATTTTGGAGGTAGGTGAAGAGTTCAAGATGATACCCACTTCTTGAGCAAAGGATGTAAGGATGATTGTGACACTTATTGAGATAGGAAATAAGGGATGAGAAACAATTTTACTGAAAAAAAATATGAAAATAGTTACAGACATATCGAGTTGAGATACCTTTGCCACAATCGGTAGGTAGTAGGCCTTATGCCATACAGGAGAGAGTTGAGATTGGAAATTAATGACAACTACCAGAATCTCCCAATCATCCCTCTAACAAACTGCCCTCAAAGATAAGGGCTATTACAGTAAGAAGATTCAATTGAAGCATCTGCAAGATCTCCACTCATGACAAGTAGAATACTACATTATAGAATCAAAAACAACAAATTCTACAATCATGGGGGTGTTGTGGAAATCATTACTACTGTAAAAACTTGCAAAGGAAAGCATGGAGTATCAATTAACCCCTGGCCAAAAAAAAAAAATGCTGTGTAATAAATGACCACCAACATCTCTGTGCCAAGTAATAATAATAACTTATTTTTATCATGAATCTGAGATTCAACTGCTCTGGGTTGAACTGAGCTGATGTCAGCTTGCATAGCTCAAGAAAATATGTGGATCAGCTAGGTCACCCTTGATTTCATCTGTGGTCACTCACATGTCTGGGACTGATCTACAATAGCCTAGGCAAGGATGACTCGAACAACTCAGCTCTGTTCCATGTGTCTCATCCTCCAGCTGGCTAGCACAGACATATTTTAATGGAAAGGACCAACAGAGAAAGCAAGCAGAAATATACAAGTTCTCTTGAGAATGACACTCAGAGCTGACACACCATAATTTCTGCCTCATTCTGTTGGCCAAAGCCAGTCATAAGACCACCCCAGAGCCAAAGAGTGGGAAAAGAGACTATGTATCTTTAAAAAGAGTTATAAAGTCATATGGCAGAGTGTGGCTACAGAGAGGGGTGGAGTACAGGGCCCATTAAAAAAATCAATCTGTTGCACATAGTGATTTCTATCACCTTCCCATTAAATTCTTGTTGGCTAATACAGAAAGCTTGATGACATCTAGGAACAGCCATGGATTACAAGTATAGTAATCAACGTTGACCTCAATGCTGCTTCTATTCTGAAAATAATTTCCTTTACCTCCAAATTAATAAAAATCATGGCACTTGGGACACAGTTATTGATTTCACTAACCCTCTTTTTTTTTTTTTTTTTTTTTGTTTCTATCAATCCTCAAAGTTTGCCTTCACTTGGCAGGGCAGATGAATGCTATTATTGTGCTTCCAATGGGGAAACTTACTCTATGATGCCATCTGTGATATGATTTGATTTATGGGAACCTTGACCACCTCACCTTACTAATGTACGTCATGCTAATGTACATCTTACTAATATATATCCTGCAGGTTTACTATAATAATGATGTTAATTCTGATAATCCCTTCAGGAAAAAAACCTGAAATTTTCTTCAGCTGTTTTGATAAATCATAGGTGTAAAAAATGGTGAAAGAAAAGTCTGACAGAATTCCTATCCTTCCAATTTACTGTGGCTCTTTGGTTTTAATAGTTTGAAGCATATTGGAATATTCTCTCCAAAACTTTGGGATAAGTATCATGAACCAGATGTCATCTGACAAATTCACAAAGTTAGTCATGCCTAACAGTGTGTTATTTTCAAGTAGAAATGGTACTTTGTAAGTTAGAATGCCTAAGGCTACAAATAGCAGGATACTAGTTCAACTTGACCAGAACAATAATGAAATTTATTATCTCACTTGGGCAGCTTACATAGGTATAGAACTCCAAGCTGGGGCTCCAGCTCTGTTCTTTGTGGATCTCTTAACTCTGCTTCCTTGTGTCACCTTTATCTTCAGGCTAGAACTTAATAGATGCAGCAGTTTTGGGTGTCAATATAGACACAGTATTGTCCAGAAATACAAAATGCAGATAGTTTTTACTGGTATCTGCTTCTTAAAGGAAAGAAAATATTTGCCAGAAGCCTTCAGATTCTTTTCTAAAATGAATTACAAGCCTCAGTTTTCTTATGCTGAAATCCCACTTGGTCATCATCTTTGCAGGTAGCAATTATTGAATGCCTATTGAAGACCATTGACCAAGACAGGCATAGTCCTGCCTCATGGAGCTTATCATACACTTATCTCACACTAGGAACAAAGTGAGCACAGTGTTTCTTGAATTGGTATACATTGAAAATATGTAACAATAAGCTTGTTGAGTGGTTTTTATTTTCATTAGTTACAGTAAAAATATTAGGAATTTTAAAAAGCACTTTTAAGCCAATTACTATCTTAAGCAAGAACTAGAAAGAGAATCTCTTTCCCCTGAACATATAAAGAAGTTTGTGCTATTAACAAAGAGATAATAAAATACCATATCAGATTATAAAAAAAAATTGCCCACAGGTCTATAGATTCCCGGTTGCAATATAACCTAAAATTTCATCAGGATGGAGATGTATTTCATCCTGGTGAATTCTTATTTCAGTTTAGAGGATTTTCTGATTGTCTCTTGTAATAGCTAGCACTAGTTCTAAGCAGACTGCTAAAATACTACAACCCATATTGGAGTGTGACTGAATTATGGTATAGAAGGAAAACAGTCATCCTAAGGAGAACCGTTGTCAGTATTTCTGTGGTTCTGTATCTAGAACACATTTACCTATCTACCCCAAACTCATTCTCTAAGCTCCAGACTTGTATGTCCAACAGCCACATCATCCAGTTCATGGATGTCTTAAAGTTTCCTTAAACTCATGTCCAAAACTAAACCCATGATCTTCACTTCATCTTTATGTCCACTATTTTAATACCGGGCACCACTTACTACCCCAGAACATAAGTACATTCTTAACTCTTCTCTGCACTTAAGCTACATTATTCCATCCTTCACCATCACTTTCCATAATGCCATTTCATCATCACCATAACCATCTATTTGTTCCTGGATTCTTTCCCGGAATCCCATACCCTTTAAATTCTACTTCCAGAATGAGCCTTTGTAAATACATATTTAGTCATGTCACTTCCCTGTTTAAAACACTTCAGTGGGTTCCTTTTGCTTAGAATCTTAAGATTAATGCCCTTAATATGTATGCCTTCAAGGCTCTGCAGGGTCTTGCCTCTACTTGGCATCTTGGGCTTCATCTCATACCACTCCTACTTTGTTCTCTCTCCTCTAGTCTAGTGTTGTTTTCAACCAGGCATCGCTTCTATTGCAGAGGGGATCATACTTTTTTTTCAGCAGAATAAAGATGTATTCTCTTCCCACCTCAATTTTTGATCTTCTTCCCTGGATTCAATGTATGCCTTATATTTAAAGGAATATTGTACTTATGATTGCCGTCATCAGGACATTCTCTCCTCAGTGAAACAAGGGAAGAGGCATTTATGGATTCACTGATTGAACTGGGTACCTGTAATCCTCTGACATCTGATTGATTAATTGCTCTTTTCTTTTCCTTTTCTTTCATATCTATTCATATTATCTCACTATTTTCATCTATTTAAGCATCAGCAGTGTATTTTAGTAGTTTTTAAAATAAAATTATTTTCAAAATGCCATGTTTCCTTTAACTGATAATATCAAATATTTTCTTCATCATTCAATATTGTCAAAATGCACTAAAAACCATTATTCTTCAGAAACTATTAAGGCTCTTGAGGTTATTTTCCTCTCCTCCAAATAATCCCAGATTATAGTTTTATTTCTTCCCCCCCCCCCCCGCCCCCACTTAGGTCTCTTCTTTCAACAGCTATTTCTCGTTTCTATCAGTTCATGGGTTTTCCCTGCTTCTAATTGGCTGCCATGTGTTTCAAGCAATTCTAAGTGAATGCAATCTCCTGGCTTCAAGACATTTTTATGAGAAAAATCTTGCATTTTATGACTCTTTTAGTTGAGCTGAAAGGTTTTCTTCATGTAATTCTGGTTTCAATGTCTGTTCAGGATAATTAAACTTGTGGTAGACTGATCTTCAAATAAATCAAATATAAAATAACAGTTTTATCATCTTTTCCACATACTATCTCTTTAAGCCCTGTGCAACTTATATCATATATTTTATGTTAAGAAAGTCATTACAAAATATGACTATCTGTGAATAATTTGAATATTTTTCCATTTTTGTATATATTTTATAAGTCTTTGAAAACCAAATTCCAGCCAAGTCAGATGCTCTTAGTGTCTTAGTTATTACATCATGGTACATTTCTCTTTGCAAGATGCCATTTGGCATAATGAGATGGTATATATTGAATAACTCCTTGGTAATCTCAAAGAATTAAGACAGTTTTAATGATAATTACATAACACCCAAAGATGTCTTGTGATACTACATCTCTATGACTCATTAACGTGGCTTTAGAATCCTAAGCACTAAGATCTTAGGTGGGAAAAACACCTGATTATGTCTATAGGGGTTAAGAAAATGGAACACAGGTACTTGCACAAGATTTTATTTACATCTATGGCAGTCCTACAAGTTACGGAGCCTGTACATGTGCAATAGAGAGGCATGAAGAGCAAAGAAACTCCTATGCAATTGTTTTGAGGCTGAGTAGCCACTCATTATTTAGCCTGTTCTAATTTTATTGCACCTTGTCTTTTTTTTGGCCTCTCACACTTCCTTCTGTTTGTTCTCTTCTCATCCTGATCTCCCCACCATCACTTTCTTCTTCCTCTTCTCTTCTTTAACAACCACTGGCCCTCTCCGAAATGTAAATTAATTTGTGGAGAAATTATAGTTATGCTTGGAGTAGGCAAGAGAAAAATATTAGTCTCTTCTCCTCCACCTTGAGCCTTGGTTATCCCTACTGTGGTTTAATTTCATTACTAGCATTTGGATCAATAAATTTGTAGAAAGTACAAAGCCAGTTTTCTCAGTTTATTGTCCTTCTGTTGAAAGCAGACACAGTTTAGCCAACATCTGGACAGTATTTGTGAAGGCCAAATGTCACACAAATCCAAGCCAGAGAATGAGTTGATGCATTTGTAAGCTAAGCTATTTGATAGATTTATAAATAAGAACAAAAAATAAAAGTAAAAAACTGGCTGCTTTTAGTTCCTTGCTGGTTTGTTTTCAGAAAGGCTTACATTGTCAGGGTGAGCTGATATTTACATGCCATGGTTTTTTCTTTCTGATGCTCATAGGAAATTTTGCTCCTAGAAGATATTCTTGAACCCAAGTTTCTCCTACTGAATGAACTACTTACTGTCTTAGATAATGGCCAGCTTTGGAAGCTGCCTTATCTTTTTCAAATGTTCACTATTCAGTTAAAAGGAGCATTATCAATTGTCACACACTCAGACTGACCTGGTAAAGGTGATAAATGGAAGGCCTTCTGGCTGCATTTAGTAACTTGGATTTGCTATGGAGGACAAATGGAAACTGAGGAATAAACAGAAGAAAAGAAAATACGAATTATAAAAAGTTAGTCAAGGGGAAATTAAGATTATTTATGTGTAAGGAAAACGGTACCTGGATCTATCAAAGTGATGCCAAGTATATGTCTCTGTGTAACCAAGTGGTAGAAAGGGAGGTATTTATTCTTGGATTTGAAGCTCTTTGATAGAAATAACATATTCAAATTCTTCATTTATACAATTGTAATTAAAAGGCTCAGGACAGAGACTACTAAGTTGAAAGGTGCTGAGAGGCACCTGAACTAGGATAAAAATAGCAGCACATTGTTCAGACTCTCCTCTGCCCATTGCCTTATTTATGACATTAACAAAAATAAGTATGTATGGAAATGATTAGACTCAATTTCTTCCTGTGGATATGAAGTTTGCATTAGCCATACAGTGAATAACATGTCATTTGAAATTACTCTGCAATTACTCTGGAATCCTTCATGTTACCTGATTTAATTTTTTTTCAAAGTGAATTTTCTATCTCTGGACTAACTATGTAATATATATATATATATATATATATATATATATATATTACACATAATTAACTGGACTTTGTAAAGGATCTTGATGAAAATGCATTTGCCACCATATTTTATTGCTGCAATGCTCCTTGGGAAGGAGCCAGGCTGCTCATCTTCAGCACTGAAAGGAGAACAAAGGGCTTCTCTGAAGGGGAATTGCTGATTCCCCTTTTAGCTTGGCCAGAAAGACCACTTCAACAGATTGCTGAAATAGGTAGGAACAACAACAACAAAAAAACTCATTTGCAGTTCACTTTCAAGTCTGGTGGGTCAAAATTTTAAACTAAGGTTTACAAAGTTAACTAGCCATTAGCTCCTTTGATCAGAATCTAATCAAGTGGTTGTAAAACAGAAAACCACTGAAGTTTCCCTAGGGAATGATTTGATTATTGGGAAATGTGCTGGTGGGTGAACTTTTCTTTACCTTTTCTTCTTGGCCGTCTTAAATAGATACAGGCTATTTTTTCAGTCTCCACAGTAACTGACCCGATTTTTATCTATTCTAAAAATATTTTTCTCCCACAGCAGAGGCCTAATTCTCATATTAAAGAGGACTGCAGAGTAAAGTGGCATTAATCTGTTTCTTTGGGTAAGCAATTTTCTAACAGTGTATGACTCTTTGCAACATTTTAAGAATATAAGTATCTTCATATTTACTTCTTAAAAAGCAAATGAAAGTCTGTGATAATGAAAGAAGTTGGTTAATAAATCAGTGAAACTTGCAGAAAATTCCCATCTCTTTTCTGTAATCTAGGGATGGAAAAATTCAATATAGTACATTACTTGGGTTTCTGAAATATTATTTACCAGCCTTTAAAATTCAGACTGTGGTTTTTAAATTTCTAATTCCATGTTTCTTCTAGCCACATTTATTGCCTGTCTAAACTTCTTTTCAAATTGGTAATCTCGATTACACTTCTTTGAATTTAACTGAAGACAAAATAGCTTGCTTTTGGATGTCTCCATGTAATTACAATTTAATTCTGTCTGGTTGATATGCTAAAGATAATGGCTTCTATTTTGCAAAATGCGACCTAGCTACATGCTCACACCATTGCCAGAGTCTATTTCAGATGCAGAAGCCAACTGTTCTCTCATTCCTGCAGAGTTCAGGCTTTCAGATTTTGGCGGCATTTCCATGGCTAGAATGAAATGAAAATTTCTCTTGATCTTTATAAAAACTCTTGCTTACCAGCTCAGCGATGTGCTTCGTGGGGCAGAGTGAGGTGCTGAGTCTACATTGCCTGCAAAACTGGTACTGAGGCTGGAGAACATTCTACTTTATTCCTCTTTTTTCTCTATTGTCCTGCTCATGTCTAATCATTGCACTAAACGGATTTTGGAGGGCAGCCACTTGATCCCCACTAACAAATGTTAAGCATCACCAAACTTTCTCAGAGAACAGTGTGATGACCCAGCCTGAAAAGTTCAGTCTTTTTCTAACCAGATACTTCTATGGCCCTTTCTTATTGTCATTGTTGGACTTAGATGGCTTTTGGGATCTATTATCAGGATTATCTTCACCCATGGAACAGATATGCATTGTGTAGATCCAGAAAGCGATTGTTCCATCTGGAAGGCAGAACAGCAGTATCTGTCAGGCAGTGCCATGTACTGTGCTATAGGGAAAAAGGCACTATTTCCACTATGGGAATCAGAAGGCAATTCTAATCGGGGAGTCTGTCGGTTGTTTCTGAGACTTGAGGCAACTGTGTAACCTCTTGGGTTATCATGTTTTCTTAACTAAATTTACTCCAAAAATCACTTCAATAAATGTACCTGGTTGATTCTGGAGGAATTTAAAATCAATCTAATACTAACTCATTTTGAAACTTCCTTATTGATTTGTTTTTCTTCCCCTTTTCCTCATTTCCTCTAGTATCTGCTTGAGGTCATTACAAAAGGGGTAGCAACTTATTAAAGGGAAGTTTATGAAATCAGTTATCAAAAACACAAGCAACCATATTGACATAAGCAAGTGTAACCATTTGAAAATTTCCACTATCTTTAGGAGAAAATCCACTGACTCATTTAAATTTATATTCATAGATACTACAAAAACAGTATGATCAACAGGTAAAATGTCTTTCTCAAGATCTCAAACATCCAGAGAGAGAACTATGTATACAGCCTAACTCAAGGAGCAGGGAACAAATTAAAAGTCCCTTAAAATGCTGATATAAAACAAAAACTGATTAAGACAATATAGAAAATTTTAATCTCTTAAAATCATTTCATCCAATAGAAATTGCTCTGAATTTTGTGGTTACTTGAAAGAAAGAATAACTTTGAATAATCAGTTGACAGAGAGCTACCTTTATGCTAACGGCATAGTTGTATCCCCCTCAATTTTGCTTATCTTTAGTAATGTTTGAAACACATTGAAAACATGCAACATGGTCTCCTTTCATATACATTATTTTTAACAATATTTTATTTTTTTCTATAACTCTTTAGTGACTCTACTGCTTTTTCGTTACTAAATTTGACAGGTGTCAAAATGATAAAATGGCTAAAAAATGACCCATGTGATAATTGTTTCAGTTACACTAGCTTGACAAACAGTGTAATAAAAATCATGATTTAAAATTCCAAATGGAACTTGCAAAACATGGTATCAAGTACTGTATCAAATGCTTGAACATGTTTTTAATTGGCAAAACTTTAATGCCATTAAGAGTTTTGCATATGCTTCAGCTAGCTTTTGTGCAGTTGAGAAAAAAATATCAATACCCATCTGTCACTGTGAGTGGAGCACATATGGTAACAGAAGACCTTAAAATACATCAGATGTGGTTTCTATTATCCAAGTCACTTTGGCTCTAAAAGGAGTTCAGCCACCTTGATAGAGCTTTGGCTATTAGAAGTTTAATTTTGCCAATTAAAGTTGTTATTTTGCGTGCAACTATGACAATTTTGATTGTATTCCTCTGCTGTGTTATTGACTGTCATTATTATGAATTCTGAGCTTGCATAACTCCTTCTGTTCCAATTTGGGTTCCTGCAATAGTAAAAGCAATGGCTCTGCCTTCAAACAGGCACCCTTCTCAGTTGGTTAAGTGATCAGTGTTGGCAGGGCCCCTTTGTAGATGCCTTCTGTCCTTTCTGGAACTGCCCTTGTTTGACTTAACAGTGTTGAATTAAAAGGGAGAGTTGAATCAGTTTTCCAGATATTTAAAGTCAAAGTACAAACTGCCCTTGTTTGACTTAACAGTGTTGAGTTAAAAGGGAGAGTTGAATCAGTTTTCCAGATATTTAAAGTCAAAATACAAACTTAAAAAATGGAAGGTATTTTTGAGATAGGGAAAGGGTTGTATAATTAGGTTTCATTCATTTATCTAACATTTATCTAGGGGTTACTCAATGGAAGTCAGAATGCTAGGTGCCAGAGATGGAGAAATATAGACTCATGACACTTTCCCTCAAGAACATGTAATAGCTAGTGGAGAAGAGCATATAAATAAACAGTACAGTTTAAATCCCCTTATAGAGGTATTGAGAGGATGTGTTGGGAGCATGGTAGAAGAATGATTACCATGGGAAACTCTGAGAAACATTTTAAAAGGGATGAAGAATAGGAAATTATCATAAGACACACTGGGAGAGATACTGCTAATGTCAATTGGAAGAGCACACATAAAAACATGAAGATGGTTCAGGTCCATTTGCTCCTGAAAAAAAAAATGAAGATGGAAATGAGTATAAAAAATTTGTGGAATACTGAGTAGTTCAATAGGTTAGAGGTGAGGGGACAGAGACCAGACCACAAAATTCTGTTCTTTCTGGATTTGGAGCCCTATCTTGAAGATTTTAGGGATCTTTAGAATATGTCTGAGCAGCAAAAGTATCTCATCGGGTTTTCACTTTGTAAAAAGCACTCTGATTTTCAGTGGTTTAATTGGAAGGAGCTAGGATTAGAGGCAGTAAAATTACTTTCAGGAAACTAAGGATCAGTGGCATTAGAGTGGCAGAGGAGAAATAAATTGGGAAAAATATTTAGACTATGGAATCTACCAGACTAAGTGTTACCCTGGTTTTCCATGCTGATTAAGTTTAACACATAATGTTTGACCTTGTCTTTGTTTTCTGTGTCAACACAAATCCACAGGCCTGTTTAATATAAAGCAAATAAGAGGTAGAGTAGGGAAATGGATATTGTTTTTATGAACTCAACAAATCTTTCCAAATTGAAGAAGAGTTGCAGGATGCATAATCGGTAGTGTATTTTAATTTATATGAGACAGAACTCACAGTTTATATTTTTCCATTTCTCTTATGGTAAATTAAGGATGAAAGCATCAGAATCTCTTCTAAATCATTATTCATTTTGATGCTTTAAAATTCTTTTAAACATTCTTAGTGTTTATTCTCAGCTTACCTTAGAAAGAAGCTCTATACTGCTTGAGGGGGCCAATCTTAATGAAGCAGGAAACTGAGTAATCATCAATGTTTATAAGGATATGGACTCACTTTCTGTAACCGAGACCCAAAATGATAATGATTTTTTACAGTCTAGGCGTAAGAAGTCCAATGCTAGTTTAAAGACTTCACTATATTTGAGATTCAGTCACCTCTCCCTTTCCTTTGTCAGCCATGGGGTACCGTTCATTCAGCATGATCCAAAGTGGCTCATGTCATATCCTCATCCCAGCCAGTGTGAAGGGCTCCACTTTCCTTCCTTGAAGGGCACACATAGTTTCCACATCCATCCAAATATCCTGTTGGTCAGAACTTGGCCACAGGCCACACTAAGACGCCAGGGATGCTGAGAAGAGTTATTATATTTTTTTTCTGAGTGTTCCTGAGACTTGCTAAAAATTATATGACTTTAGAAGAAGAAGAAAATGGATATTAGGGAACAACCAGTAGTTTCTGACACAGTACCCCTTATGGCATTTTGGAGGTGATCATTCAAAGTGGGCTGTGCCATGTCAGAGTGCCCTCTCTTTTGCACTGGCTTTCATGAGCAACCAATTCTTTTACAAACCACATTTATCGTCATCCATTTATTTCACTTATTTAACAATCATTGGGTGAGCACTGACCTTACAAGTTATGTCATAGTAGTGAGAGATGGAAAATGAAATAATGCTGTCTTTTCCTCCATAGAGTTGACAGTTCAAAGATGGTGACATAGAGAATAAATCAGTAATTACCATAGGCCATGGTCAGTGCCATGCTGTATATCAGACATTGTCCTCAAAGTCTGCCATGTATCCAGGGCACTAGAGTAATTTGGCGAGATGCTGATTTTTATGTTCTCACTTCCAAAGACAGTAATGTTTACCTCCCCTTCCTTTTCCTTTGGGATTAAGTCTGGGTGTCTAGTCTATTTAGCTTTGGGCCATTTTAAACGGCCCTTTTCCTTCAGGCAGAAAACAAAGGAGTCTGGCACTACACAGAGGATTTCTTTAGGGTTCTAGCCTGATTAACTGAGATTGAGCTCTGCCTTCTCTGTGGGGTAGAGAAGCTGACCCATGAGAAAGAAAAAGAGCTTCAGGCAGAAGTTCTGCAATGGGGAGACTGTGGTGGGTGGAGGGTGAATGGGTGACCAAGACTTGCTTCCCACTTTCATTCCAGAGTCTTAAGGGTCCCTGCCTAGAGTCTGCATGACAATCTGTTTTCCAGTGCTTTTAAAATCTGATTTTACCTCCTATCACTTTTCCCCTCTTTCACTCCCTTCAGCCACACTGGCCTCCCGAGTACTTGACAGCCGGCCTTGCTCCCACTTCATGGCCTTCGAGCTCTATGCTTCTTCTGTATGGGATGCTCTTCCCTTAGAGCCACATGGCTAATTCCCTGACTTCCTGCATTCTTATTTACCTGCTGCATGAGGCCTTCCCTGGTCATTCTTTCTAAAATGTCAACCTCTTACTCTGACTCTGTGTGTCTTCCCTGCTTCACTTCTTCTTAGCATTGATTATTCTTTACCTAATTTCTAGAGGTGCGAGGTTGCAGGGGGACAGGGGGAAATAGCTAATAAAGCTAATATCAATGGGAGAAGGAATTTATGTCTGTTTTATTAAATATTCACCTCCAAGAT
Organism: Cacajao melanocephalus; assembly: GCA_963573385.1. Taxonomy (NCBI): domain Eukaryota; kingdom Metazoa; phylum Chordata; class Mammalia; order Primates; family Pitheciidae; genus Cacajao; species Cacajao melanocephalus. The sequence continues at coordinate 16,933 of CAUYLG010017269.1, forward strand.
GGTGCCTAGCACATGATATGTGCTCCATAATGAATGAATAATGACAAATCTCCTCAGCCCAAACTAGACAAATAGAGAGTAGAGTCTCCTTCATTTAAATTGACCATTGTCATTATTGACATGGGCAATTGGAATCTCAGTAGAAATCCTCGACATCAGAATAAAAACCTTCTCTTCATGCTTTCTGGCAGGTGTTGGGCATCTTGTACCTGAGCAACGGGAAGCATAGAATCGCACAAATTTGGATTTTTTTTTTCAATAGAGAAGATGTATCATTCTTTGTACCTGAGTGTTTTGAGCAAATTTTTATTAGTTACCTTTAATGGGCACAATGGCCATCCTGGCCTCATCTTGCTATTTCATGCCTCAATGTTTGTATATTCTGGATTTTTGGCTTGAAAGTACATTAAGGACTTGTCATGTTTGAATTGAAAATGCACTAAGGACTGCTGTTGCGAGCAGTGGCCCAAGGTAAGTGCATAGGACCAGCACAGAAAGCAAAGGGTCAACATTTTAATACTAGCCATTGCTTAAATGATAGAGAAGTGCAAATAAGTGTGCCATGTATGTGTGTGTCTGAGTGTATCTCAGCCCATTCATGCTGCTACAACAAAATACTAAGACTGGATAATTTGTAAGCAATATAAATTTATTTCTCACAGTTCTGGAGGCTGGGAAGTCCAAGATCAAGGTGCCAATAGATTCAGTGTCTGGTGAAGGCTGCCCTCTGCTTCTGAATGGCTCCTCTTGCTGCATCCTTACATGGTAACAGGTGTGTGTAAAAGAGGATGGAGGTGCTCTCTTTAACCTCTATTATAAGACCACTAATCCACTGAGGAGGAGGAAACTATCATGACTTTACCACTTTCTGAAAGGCCCCACCTCTTAATACTATCACATCAGATATGAGGTTCCAACACAGGAATTTTGGAGGGACAGATACATTCAAACAATAGCAGTGCATATGCAATTTAAGAAATATAAATTGCACATGTGTACCACAAGCCAGTGAATTTTGTGACGCTGTTATTGACTATGTCAAAACTTACGTTTCCATTTTTTCTGTTTTGAAACATATGGAAGGTTCTTCTTGTATCACTGCATAATTTTGATGAAGGAACTGGAAACAGGCTTCTTTTCTCTGAATTAGACTTCTCTACTCTATACAATAAGCTTTCTCTCTTTGCTCAGTACTCCCTATAGTCACACCAAATTGTCATCTAAGGAAAGTTATATTGCCTAGTATTTTCCCCCTACCTATTTCTTAGGAGATTCAGCAGAAATACATGGAATTAGCCCAGGTTAAGATGACAAAAATAATTATTCTTTGGTTAAAAGAAGCAAAGCTTACATCCAGGAACTCATTCAAGTTCATCTAATTTTACACAGAAGAGTTTTAAAAAAGTGGTTAACTGAAAAATATATAAAATGGAATATTAAAGCACTGAATAAGTTAAAGAATCAGAAACTACCATTCATTGAATGCCTATAGGAAGCCATTAAACAATTTACTAATTAAGTGAAGAGACAGATATTAAGATTTAAGATTGTTGTGTTTCTCATTTTACAGGGAAAGAAAACAGGTTTCAGGGATGTTAGTAAGAGCCAAGGATGCATTGCTAATAAGTGTTTAAGGCTGGATGTGTATCTAGGTATGTTTGATTCTGACTGAACATTCCACCCTACCTTGCTGGTTTCCAACTGTCTTTGAGATCAGAATGTTCTTAATGTTTTAGTTCTGTACATTTGAAAGTGAAAGTTCCATATTTCATTTCTAAATAATATCATATTTTCTCTTTTTCTAGAAATAATATCTTTTATTACTCTGGTACTTGGTCTGTGTGAATTGCTTTATTTGTTTTTTCAATGCCATGCAGGGGTTTAAGTTCCTTGCTATTCAAAACAGATGAATTACTTCATTTTTGAAATTTCTATACTGAAGTAAGTTTCCATAGTAAAACATATTGTTATGGGATCAGGCTCTGAGTCTTAATCTCAGCTTCTCTACTTATATAGCAGATGAGAGTGGCCATATTATTTAACTACACTGTGCCTCAGTATCTTTATCTGTAAAACGGAGATGATATACCTGTATAAGAATTAAATTAGTTAATATATGCAATACAATTAAAATGATTTGAACCAATCCTGACACACAAATCACCAATGAAATTGTTATCTTTTACTGAAACAAAACAATCTTAAATAGGCAATATTTTTTAAAAAAACTTTCTAAAGTACATGATATGAAAGTTTCATAAAGGTTATTTCCCTCAATGTCTTCCTGTTAATGATCTCCTAAAATCAGGTCTAAAGACAGGACTATGTACCTCTTTCATTTTTACTTATTTTATATATTTTAAAAGCCAGATGTATTTCTAAAAGATCATACAATAAGTAAATTATGTAGTGAAGAAAGATCAAAGTGAAGTTGATGAATAAGAAAACACACTTATTCAAGAGTAGAAAGAATAAAACAGTTCTTTTTCTTTTGTTTTCAATGTAAGAGGAAAGGGAAACAGACATATTAAAATTATTATTTCAGGTAAAGTTTTCTCTCAGTCGAAGTAGTTAACATGGGCTTTTCTTCTCCTTTGTCCAAAGCAGTCTTTTCTTTCACAGATTTCTGAGATATGACCACGTAGAGGTGATATCTGAGAGTGGTCGGTGCTGAGATGGCTGTAGTCACCCAGTTGGTCCACTAATTAGAGGGAGAATCAACAGTGGTAAAAAGAGTTTCTGAAAGATTTGTGATTGATCTGCCATCTGGATAAAGGCCCCCAATGATATATGTTTTGGCCAATTCTCTAGCATCTTTAGAGTGTATGATATCCTCAGTTTTCAGGAGCATCACCTACAGCTTCCTCCTTGAAGACTTCCCCACAGGAATGCTCATCAAGAAATCTGGTCACATCATATACTTTGTGGTGCAGGATCACCCAGGTGCTTTTGCTGTGATTGTGCTTCTTAATCTCTCCCAGGGTGTAGTATTTTATGCTCTTGTCTGACTGCTCAACCATCTCAATACAAAGCAAGCTAGGCCCTGCACACACACAGACCTGCTGAATAGAACAGATCATGCATCACAGCCAGCTCTGCCAGAAACATGTCCTATGTGTCCAGTCCAGTGTGCAGGTCTCTTATTTTCAAATTCATTCATTCATACTGAAAAAAACATACACAAAATGAATTGATCATCATTGGAGGATGCTACTGTACTGACCAAACAGTTTGAAATTTGGTAAATAAAGCAACAATTTAAAGGCTTATCTTGCTTTCATATGCAAACTATACTAATAGGTAACCAAATACAGATAAGGACTAATTTTTTTCACAGAGAATTAATGGATCTAGGCACTGGTCATTAGTGGTTTCTAGTAATAGAGAGATCAAGAGAATGAGAGAAACAGAGAGAGAGAGAGGAACAAAGAGCTAGGCATTATGCACTTCTGTTTGAATTAATACAATATTTATAAAATTGTCTTACAAAAACTGTAATTTGTAGAAAATAGAAGAAGAATATGTAAATCTACCCCAATGTGATTCAATCAGCAAAATCTAGAATGAGAGAAACTCTATAGGACAAACCCTTTATTTATTCAATAAATACATTCAAGAAGAAGTAATTGGAGGAGGTTCTTACAGACTAAAAGATATTTTAAAAAACATCAACCATTTTGAGTTGTGGATTTTTTATTCAGATCCTGATTCAAATAAACTGTACAACAAATTTTCTTACGCTTTTGAAAGAATCAGAAATTCCAACACTGGATATCCTATAATATTAAAAAATTTGTCAATTTTCTTAGGTGTAGTGACGGTAACTGATGGTGTTAAAAAACAGTCCTAAGTTCATTTGCAGATAAAACGATAGGGTACCTAAGATTTGCTTCCTAATGAAGCACCATGGGGGAAGTGGGTAAGTGTGTGAATGGGGCAGGATTCACCATGGTTTTTAGAACCCGGTGATTGACACAGGAGAAATCAGGGTTTCATGATAACATGTTGTTTATTTTGTGTATATTTAAAGTTCTCTATATTTTTTAAAAGGCCTTTTAAAAATGTCTTTTAAAAACTATATGTTTAGACTGCATTAAAAGAAAAACCTTGGACAAATTAAATTTAATAGTTTAATAGAGCAAAGAACAATTTCTAAATTGGGCAGCCCTAGAACCAGAATAGGTTCAGAGAGACTCTGGCGCTACCACGTGGTAGAAAAAACATTTTTGCACAGAAAAAGGAAAGTAAGGTACGGAAAATGGCACTGAGATATAGAAACAGCCAGATTGGGCACAGCTGGGCTTTTGCCTCATTTGAACATGGGCTTGAACAGTTGGCTGCCTTTGATTGGATGAAACTCAGTGATTGACACAAGAGTAAGTATCAGTCTGCTTGCATCTCCACTTAGGTTACAGTTCACTATGTATGGAAAAACCTCTAGGCTGAACTTAAAATATGTAAGGAGGTAGCTTTAGGGTACTTTTTAACAACTGGAAGGCATATATAACTTGAGTAAAATATATGAAAGTATTCACTTGAGTATTACAGTCAGTTTGAATGTAATTGCAAACTAAACGGACTTGAAAATTAGGTAATGCTATGATTCAAGATCAAAGGACATGGGCTACGTGCCATCTTCTTTAGATTTTGGAATTATTGCTATAGCTCCTATAAATAGCACTGCTTATTTCCTATCAGGATTGCAGACCCTTAAGTATGGCTGATATTCTTTTGTTATTTAAGAAATTTCAGCAAGCTGAGAAGGCCATTGTTTTAGAAAGACATCACCAAACTATATTTATTTTTCTTAATGGAAAAGACATTTTTTTAGCTTGAGGAAGATTTAGAAATAAGTATAGAAATATTTAAGGAAATTAAATATGTAGCATTGATATTTTATTATTAAGAAATATGAGTACATTTCATATGTTAAGTATATGGCATTTAAGAGAATTGGACCAATTAGAATAACAAGTAAATCTGTCATTCCAGGTAAACATGTTAATTGTGTAACTGAGTCATACTTGTAATTTTAGTTCACATCTTACCAACTATACACTCAGTTTGGACATTTAATAGAATTTGGAGTTCACCATGCTATGTAATTAATTTGTAAAAGCTATTATACTAAAGTACCTAGAAAAGTTTGTCCATCAGATAGTTGAGAAATTTAGATAGGAAATGAGGTATATTCAATTGATGAATCTGGTTTAAAATGTTTGAAGAGGCTAAAAAAAAACTTTTGTAAATAGAACTAAATATTAGCCAGTCTCCCTAAAAAATTGTTGCTAAATATGCTATATTTATGAATAGAAGATTTATATGTGTAAATCAAACGCTTAAGAAAAGCTAGATTTTAAAATGTATAACTTTACTATTTCATGTGTTAATTTAAAAGCCATTGTTTACGAAGTTAAGTGGGTCTTTCTGGGCACAAAACCCACCCATCCTGGACTTAATACGAAAAACAAGCAGAACCTCACATTTTCCACAAATGAATGGATCAATGCAGTCTTTAAAAAAACGTTTAATGCAATGGATAGGAGTGAATTTCGGGAGGCCTGCTAAGAGTGACACTCTCCGGAAATGTCACTTTCTCCGAGGCTGTCAGACTGGCAAGGGCAGGGGCGGGCCGGCGGGGAGGGCTCCGGCATTAACATATTTCCTAGACGCTCCATCTCCTTGGTCCGGCGTAATGGATGCCTCCCAGCTCCCTGCGGACACGCGAGCCCATCAGGCCGGGAGCAGATTAAAGCTCACGCCCTTCAAGTTGGCGGCTTGCCGCGGCATGCCAGAAGGCTAGAGTTCAGCGCGGCTTTAATAGAGAAGTCTCCAGGTCTCCTTCTCCCCGTCTCCCCCTCGCCTTCCTCTGCAAGGAACTCGCCTCCTAGGCAAACCTCAGGCCCGCCTCCCGCTCGCCCCGGAGTCGAGCTGCGGCCGGAGCTTCTTGGAGCGGAGAAGGGACCCGCGGGAGGGGGAGCAGGGGACCGGGGACTTGGCGAACACCCACCCTCCGCTCAGCTCTGCCACCCGGGGAGATCGCGCTGCGCATAGCGCATAGGGAACTGTCAGCGGCGACTGATTTATAAGGCCGATTTACCTTCTGGAGAGTGTAATTATGTTCATAGTTAAGAATTAATCAGGTGAGAGAATTATGGAATAATCATTCTCCGGACTTTGAAGGACAAACTAAATGGAGACCCACCAATGCAGCTGCAGGGCCTGGCCGCCTGGAGTCCTCTGCCTCCCCGTCAGTGACAGGGGGCGGTTTCTGAGCTAGCTGACTTCCTTTGTAAAAACGCAAACTGAGAAATCTTGCCGAGTTTCTCCAGAAGGATAATTCCCACTCACCCAGTTTAAAAGGTGGGAAAAGGAGATTTTGTGAAAGAAGGAATTCGTGGAGACAGGATTATCTCTGAATAAGAATTTGGCTGTTGTTTCCTGTTCGAAAAAATTATACCTGAATTGCTTTCTGCTTTCACTCACTCTATGCAAGCATTTCAGAATCGTTTTCTTTATCATTTTTGCTAATATGTTTCCCCTTCACTCCAGCAGTGTGGGTTGGGTGGCTTTCACATTTTAGGATTATGTTCTTTTTAGGTGGGGAGGTTTTTTTTTTTTTTTTTTTTTTAATGTATTTTTCTCCTTTTCCTTATGGGCAGAAAACTCGTCAGTTAATTTACCGTATTTTTCAAATTGTCTCACTATCCTCCTCTCCACACATCTCTTTCAAAATTGGTATTTCTGTTGGGACACCATAGACTCTTTTGTATTATCTCCGAGGAGAATTTCTAAGAGTCCCTTGACAATTACCTTGCAGTCCAATCACATACTCCTTTACTATTAAATTTTGAAGAAAAGTGGCTGCATAGAAGCAAAGAATGGAACAGATTGAATGAGATTACGGCAGTATCTGAAAACTGTCATACTATTTCCTTGACAAGATACCATCATTCTAACACTGTGCTTCATCACTAGAAGGAAGGGGCGATGCAATTCATAACCCAAATGGCCTGTTTGGTTAATCATTCAAGTGTGTACATGCAGGCCTCAAACAGTCTTTGCATGCCACCCTTCTTCAGCTCCCTCCCTCAGCCCTGCACCCCATTTCATTTACCAGGCTGCCTCCATTCTCTGACCTTGGGATTGTCCACTCTTTCAGGACTGTGGAGAGTCTCTGTTGGACCACCTGTTTCTCCTCTTCTCTCATGGCCTCTGAATCTTTGATCCTCTCTTGTCCCTCATCTAGGAACCTCATTTTCTTCAGCTATTTCTCAGTTCCTAAGCACTTACTAGCTATATACAAGTTAGATTCTGGGAGTATAGGAGGAAAGGGGTTAGGTACTGTGTCTACACCTATAATCTCAGCACTTTGGAAGGCCGGGGTGGGTGGATCACCTGAGGTCAGGAGTTCAAGACCAGCCTGATGGTGGGTGCCTGTAATCCCAGCTACTTGGGAAGCTGAGGCGGGATAATCACTTGAACCAGGGAGGTGGAGGTTGCAGTGAGCCAAGATCGTGCCGCTGTACTCTAGCCTGGGTGACACAGTGAGACTCCAACTCAAAAAATAACAAATAAAGAAATAAAAAAGAGGGAAAGGAGGCTGCTCCTCAGGATGTAAAATTATTAAGATATTCAGACTGTCCAGAAGTCAAACAGTTTCATAGGTTTCTTCTCTGCTTTATTATGTTAAAATTGATTCTTTCTTTTTTCTTTTTTCTTTTTTCCTTGAAACAGTCTCGGTCTGTCACCCAGGCTAGAGTACAGTGGTACTATCTCAGCTCAAGGGATTCTCCTGCTTCAGCCTCTCAAGTAGCTGGGACTACAGGTGCATGCCACTGCACCTGGATAATTTTTGTATTTTATTTTTTTTCAGTAGAGATGGGGTTTCACCATGTTGTCCAGGCTGGTCTCCCTCCTGACCTCAAATGATCTGCCCATCTTGATCTCCCAAAGTGCTGGGATTATAGGCATGAGCCACCACACCCAGCCAAAAGTGATTATTTCAAGAGGAAAAAGGAGAAGAAAATCTTTCCAACCTGTACACATGAATGAAAAACAAAACAAAACAACACTTCACATCTAAAGGTAATGAATTTTGCATGATAGTACTCCAAGTCAGCTGTTCAAGTCATATTCTCATCTTTGGCTTTTCAGAAGGTAGAGTAGAAACTCATCACAATTGCTTGCTTTCTGTGCAGCCATAGAACTGGCTCTCTGCTCTGCCTCTTGTCAAGTTCCATGCTTTCCCCAAACCTCATCTCACCACAAATCCTATAGGGATCTCAGGAATAGAGAGAGGTAAAAACAAGATGTTCTTCAAAGAGAAGCTACATACCTGAAATATGTCAGCAGCTCTTACTTGAGTAGAAACACTATGAAAGATTACCTCTGTCTCATCATTCTTGCCCATTCAGATTACTTATTCCAACAATTAGTCTGCAACTGACATTTTCATTCATTTATATTGCTCTGTTCTATGCAAGAAGGTACCCACACTGTTAATGAATTGGCATAGTGGAAAAGTGGAAACAGCTTTTGACTGGAAACTAGGAGACAGATTCCCGTTTGGCCTGCTCCTCACAGCTGATTATCCTTGGACAAGTCATTTGCCTTTCTGGACCATGGTTTCTGTAGGTACATCATGAGGAAACTAGACTGGACCAGTCTTTCCATAAAATGTGATGCTCAGGAGAAGGAAGATTTTGAAAACTTCTCCATTCTCAGGGATTCACCATCAGCATGAATGTCCAGTTGCAAAGACATATTTTATGCTTGGTTGAACCATTTATTTCTCCATCTAACTTGACCAGCAAACACCCCAACTTTTTTCTTTTATTTTTTTTTCATCTCCTTTCCTTTCTTACTTCTTTCCTTTTCATTTTTTAAATATATATAACAGAACCAGCATTTTATAGAACTCACAGTGGGAAAGGCAGGACTAAATGAACATTCTCTAGGTTCATTTGTTTGGTTATTTTGCTTCAGTACATGGAATCAGACCTGCTCAGAGTGTTATAATACAGAAACCATAATATATTGTTTTAATTATTGCTTAATTATTACATAATTATACTTACTGGTTTACTGAACACCAATGAAGTATGGACCCAAACAGACAAAATAAAATATATTTTTAGCCCAAAAGAATATCAGCATTTGTTTAGCATTCTTGGGAAGTGAGGTGATCTATGCTTTAAAAACATATCTAGAAATTACCACTTAAATGGCAATATTTTATTTCTGCTATTCATTTATTTATTCATTCAAGTAACACTGAGAGTTAACCTATTTGCCTAAACCCCATTGGCTATCTGAGGAATCTTTCTAAAAACAATGTTTTTAAGTACAAAGAAAAAAAAAAAACTACATAAGATTACAATGGACACATTAAAAATACATTTATCAACTGGGCATGTGGCTCACTCCTGTAATTCCAGCACTTTGGAAAGGCTGAGGCAGGTGAATGACTTGAGGTCAGGAGATTGAGACCAGCCTGGACAACATGGGGAAACCCTGTCTCTACTAAAAACACAAAAATTAGCCGGGCATGGTGGAGGGAGCCTGTAATCTCAGCTACTTGGGAGACTGAGGCAGTAGACTAGCTTGAATCTCTTGATGTTAATCTCAGCTACTCAGGAGGCTGAGGCAGAAGAATAGCTTGAACCTCTTGGCAGAGGTTGCAGTGAGCTGAGATTGCACCACTGCACTCCAGGTTGGGTGACAAAACAAGATTCTCTCTCTCAAAAAAAGTAAAATATATTTATCAAAATATTTTCCAAAATTTGTAATATATATGTATTTTTAAATACATCAATTGACAAGATCTGGCAATGGTCCTAATAATTGTCATAATTTAAAAGTTATGATGAGTTTAAATTTCTATAACAATTACAATGTGACAAATGCCACACATTTGTAAAGATTCATAAAAGTGTGATGTCTGGTACAGATTATGCTTTTCAAAGATAGCTACAATGTGAGTGAAGATGCCTCTTGATGAGGCCAGCACAGGGCTATTAAGTTATCCACAGCCTAGAAATCTTCCTGAAGTCACGCATATCATGAAGGAAAGACAAAGCATCTTGACTGTCCTCTCTCCAGGTTCCTGATCCAAAGAAAACATGAGCATAATACAATGTTGCTTTATGTCACTTAGTTTTAAAGTGTTTGTTAAGAACAGTGCCATAATGAAGTGTATGTATGTGCTAAGAAAAGGGCTGCCACCAGTAGTTCCAATGCCAGGATTGTGCAGCTCAAAGAGAAGTAATGTCCAGCTTTTGGAATTGAGCAAATGGACGGCTGGTATTCCAATTAAATGAGGTAAAGAATAAAGGACTAGATAGAATTTTAAGGTAAATGAGGATAGAAATTATTTAGGCACATTTTGAGTTTTTCATGTTACTGGGCATTTAAATTCTTGAAATGCAGATCAGTGACTCAGAAGAAAATTATGAGTTAGGGATAAGGCTTGGGAACACTGTCATCTGCAGGGTAGTGAAAGCCACCAACTTGGTGGATTTTATATAGCATATAGTGAGAAAAAGGAGGGAAAAAAATGGAGATAGTAAACCTGGGAGAACCATAATGTAATGAGTAAAGGAAACTGGGGAAGAAAAATGAGATGTGGTCAGTATGGGAAAGAGATGACTAAGAAAAAGTGATGTCATGGAAACAAAAGGATACTTTTCAAGCTATACATGCCCTCATCTTACAGACATTTGAATGTACTTTTTTTTCTAGTGGGTTCCCATGCTAAGAATAACTTATCGATAATGTTTGGCTTTTATGCATGCAATTGGCTTATGGGCAGAAAAAAAGATTTAGAATCATAGTCATGCTAACATATATAATACATAAAAACACTACTGGCTCTGGCAGCTAAGAAAATAATTCCAAACAGTCTACAGTTTCCTTCCTTCTAAGAACATATAGAATTCAGGTAAACATTTTTACATTGACTTGGTCAGTTTTAGAAACGTAAGACAGTCAACCTTTGAATTAAATTATGCCTTCAGAAGCAGCTGTTGTAGCCAAGGACTGGTTTAGTTTTTCATGAACTCCCATAGCTCTGTGGTTGACTGCTTTGTGGTTCCACATTCCTCTCTCAGGGCTCTTGTGGTTTGTGGTCTCCCCACAGTACGATTTTCTCCTAATTGGTGGTTTTACTCCCTTCTCTCTTTAGGCAATCTTTCCAGCCATCTGTGGGTCTGCTTCTGGTTTCTATGACTCCCTATTCTCTACCTGAGCTGTTGTTGGCTGCTTCAATTGCTTTTCTCTCTATTCCATGTAACTAGTATATTTGTTTTGTATGGCTACTGTAACAAGGTACTACAAACTTAATGGCTGTAAATAACAAAAATTTACTAACTCACAGTTCTGGAGCTGAGAAGTTTGAAATGGGTCTCTTGAGCTAAAGTCAAGGTGTTTGGTGGCTGTATTCTTTTCTGGAGGCACTAGGGAAGAACCTATTCCTCGGCCTCTGGGAGCTACCCAGATTACTTGATTCCTTATCTTCCATTTCCACCTTCAAAGCCAGCAATATGGGCTTTTCATGTGTCTATTTCTTTAGTGCTCCTTTTTTCTGCCTCCCTCTTCCACTTATACATTGTAATTATGATGTTCTCAGCAGATAATCTGGGATAATCACTCCATCTCAAGGTTAGCTGAGTAGCAACTTTAATTCACTGTGTCATCTCCATTCCGCTTTGCCAAGTATCATAGTGCATTCACAAGTTGCAAGGATTAAGATATGGATATCTTTGGGGGACCATTATTCTGCCTATTCCACTTAGGAAAATACCAAGATTATCCAATACAGTATGTAAAATTATATCAATGCATCTGTATCTCAGGAGACTGTAATCTTTGCAGTAGCTGTTTTCACTAGATTTGGTAGCATTTTCTCTTCATACTTAAAGACTCTTCTGGAAGGCTGAATTTGCTGAATCCTGACCTTAAGATCTGGGAGGTAGAGGTGACTTTATGTTAATTTTTTTACTGAACCAATTTCTGAACAATATTATACACCCTCAAGTAGTACAAGGATTATTTAAAATATTTCAGCCAATGGATATCAAATTATCAGTAGATCGTAGTGCTCCCAAGTATCTTTATGATGTCTAGTTTGTGGCAGTTTGAAGTAGACTCCACGGTCATAAGGTACTGGGGTCACCCCAAGAGCTTCAGGTTTAATCTAAATTAGCATCCACCTTCTCAGAGAAGCAAGCATCCAGAGGATCTTGTTTTTGCTAATTCTGCTCCAGAGTTAAGGCAAGAGTAGAAGGAGTTTATACATCTATGAAATTGAATTGCATTGTAATCAGCTGTTCAACTTTCTGTATTTTACTTGAGGACAGGAACCCTACCTTGTTCAATTTCATTTCCCTATCTTGAGGTGGGTCCTAAGTAAGTTTGTGATTTGGAGGGGTAGATGCTATAATAGTCTTGAAGACAGGAAGAATTGGTTGGGAAGATCATAGGGTACACTGGGATAACCTTTGGAAGGGCAGCTCAATGATCAACCACTTCACTTTTGTAATGAGTTAAAAGTCTTTCAATATATCGGTACAGACCTAGGTAGTTGCAGGGCTAGATCTTAGCTGTAGCTCACCCTGAATCATCCAAGTGGCCTTATTCATGGTATGAGTATGGGAATGCAGAATTAAATGTGTCTAAAACACATCATTTTAAATATAGATGGAACTGCCTTGTGTAAAATGCTAGTTTTGAATCAGACAGAGCAGTGTTTGTGGCATTTATTAGGCTGTACTATCCTATTGTCTCTGTCCTTCAGGGCTGGCCTCAGGCTTGTCGGATCTGCTACATTTGATCTGAGCCCCAAGGAGTCTGAAGCCTCACTGTGTCTGCTTTTCCTTCTTTTTCCCTTCTCCTAGGAATCAACATTTTCATTATAAATGCCTTCTTTCTGGTGTTCACTCTTCCAGGGTTGCTCCCTTTTTATCATCCTAACCAATACCTGTTCTCCCAATGCCCCCCACCAGGACCACCCCCACACACACACCAGAGTTTATGATCTAATAAAAGATAGATCAGTAAAAAAGCAAGAATATACCTAAGTCTCATACAATATCAATTCTAGAAAGGTCTAGCCAGGTACCCCTACGCCTACTCTTTGCAGATCACTACCACCCGCCTCACTGCGGTGTCTTGAGGTTGTAAGACAAAATTTACAGTCTTTATGGGTTATTAGTTTTACAGTGTGACAAATTATTTTAAATATCTTAAGTTTGAGACAGACTCAGATAGAATATGGAGTAGGAGTAAATACCTAACTCATTTTTCAAGAAAATAAAAACTTGACATGTTTTGGCAGCCTTCGGGGACAATAGCTTCCTCTTTGTTTTAGAGATAGTTTGGGAAAGTTTGAGAGCATAGAGCCAAATTTATTATTTTGCTGAGGTGGAAACTAAAGTGCAGTACAAAATTAAAGCTCAAGTCTCTGGCCTGGCCCATGCTTTCTCCCTCTAAGCATACTTCTTGGTGCTGGAGAAGGAAAGGGACATTTCACTTTCCTTTTCAAGGTCCCCATTGTGTTCTGGGGAGAGTGACCTACCTGATCCCTATCATGATTAACGTGGTTTCTGAAGCATAAGATCTGATTATGACCCCATGTTGTTATATTTAATTACAAATCTCATTATGGCCCTGGCCATAACACCATGTAGCCCTCTTTGCAGTCACCTTTGCTGATCTGACTGTGCCTGAAGGTTTGTCTTTATGATTTACTCTAAATTGTTTTAGAATCATAGACTTCTAGAGCTGGAAAGGAGGTTAGAGATCATGAAGTTCAATCCCCTCATTTTACAGATAAAATTACAGAAGCCCCGAAGAGAATAAGTCATCTTCCGAAGGTCATTTAGTAGATGCGGGACAGGAATGTGGGGTGCCTGATCTGCAGGCCAGGAATGGTTCTCTTTATATCATGCTGCCCTGCTAAGTGACACACTTTATCATGCCATCTCCTCACTCCCCCTGCTTTGTATTATGTGACAACTTCATAACATGCACAGGTTATATTGTATTATCTTTTTCAGTACAAAGTTAGTCACAAATTATATCAGACAGCAAAGTTCTTTAAGGTTTGAGGTAGAGTGTGCTCCATCAGATTATTCACCTTTCTGGGCCCCAATATTTTAGTTTAGCAACATGGTTGCCAATTAACCTCCTCTCTATAAAGAAAGACTCTTCTCTATGAAGCCAACTAAACTAAGCCTTGTCAAATAAAAACAAATCTAAAGGTATTAAGAAGAGACTATTCGAAACAATTGCTGCAATGGGAAAGAAGGACTTTTGCAACAGAAGGACGGGGCTAAGCAATAGAGAAAATGCTCAGTCAAGATGGTCTCTAAGCACCTTGAAGGTCATGTGGACAAGGACTTTTTATAGGGAGGAATAAACAAGGACTGTGGCAGGGCAATGTGACTGTACGGTTCATCAGAGAATGCATTTAGGGTGAGCTGATTTTCAGGAGAGGGTCTTCGAGGAGGTGCTGTTCCGCATTTCCATGCAGGCACAGGCTGTAGGTAGCTCAAAGTTCGGGGTCCTGAGAGGAGGAGAGAAGTCTGAAAGTTGGAATGATGCAGGCTACTAGATACTTTGTCCAGATTGGCCAGTGAGGGCAAACAGTTCAGGTGATAGGAATGGGAATTTGGAGGGTCTTGGATGACGAGGGTCTATCATTGTCATCGGTAAACAAGGTGGTCATCTGTAAGAGTCTTCTCTAAGTCATCCTGGAAAGGGTGTTTCTTTAGAGGAAGCCATTTCCAAGAATGCAAAAGTGTGGGAGCACTTCTTGACTATAGCTGTTTTCCAGGAGCACAGGGCTCAGGCAAAGTTCAATATCATCAGTGCTTAGTAATAGCCACATCTCCTTTCAGTAAAACTTTCTTATATCACATGCTCGGCTTTCTCCTTCTTTTTGTACAGGGGAGGTTGTGATGGGTCTGGCATTGTATCTGAGAAAGTTAACTTACTAATCAGCACTTGACAGCCTTTTCTTTGCCTTCTTAAAATGGGGCTAAACACCCTCTTATTCCTTGGAGTTTATAATAAGGGTATAAAGAGTCATCACTACTTTCTTTCTCTTTATAAGTGCTGAATAATGCTTAGAATTGAATGGAATGGGTAGACTCTTAAGGTATGAGCTTTTGGCTCTGTAAAGTACAGTATGCCCTTGAATTGGCTTAGAAACAGCCCAGCCATGAATAATAATTCATAAGATCATATGAATCCTCTTGCAACAGCTATATATTAGAACCTATTTAATGTGAGGCTACAGAGTCCTTTGAAGCCAATTCCAGGGATAGGAGGGTGAATGGCAGCAGTGATTCTAGTACCCTAAAAGTTCTTTACCAGCCAAGAAGCGTGGCTTAAAGCCTTCCATTTTTTTTAAACCTGCTCCTGAGAATTACAATGGAGAACTTGCCAGCTATGTGAAAGACTGGGCCATTTGCTATGATGCTAAAAAATCTAAAAAGAGGCAAAGTGACTGCTAGAGGTCAGAATATAAGACAGTTTGTTCCATCTTTGATCAAATCAGCCTTTGCAATTGCTAAACCTGAAGGTCAATAAGTAGTGTGCAAACTTAGTGACTCAATTGAGGTGAGCAGCAAAGTTCAGCAGTAGCTTTTTGCTACCACATTCGTTGTACACAAAAAGTCAGGATTTTTATTTTATTTTATTTTTACATAGTCCTACTGAGGTTTCATTTTAAAATACTAAATCACTGCAGCCGAAGATAACCCAGAGATACAAATAATGAAAGTCAAACTTGTTCTGACACTGCATCTTTTGCCCAGGGATCTCACATCACCTTTCTAAATTCCTGGACAGTACAGAAGCACATGCTGAGTCTTTTGGCAGGACTCGTCTTACCTGCAGGGTAAGTAGGTCACTGCCTATTACAGGCCTGGATTGAAGGTCCTTGAAATTACTTTTCCCAATGCCTGCCTTCATTTCTACTAGTAGATTTATTCTTTTGTACTAAATCCTGTACTAAACTACAAAGTAACTTGTGGGAAGGAGGGAGGTGAGAGAAATTAATCCATCCCTAGTCTTAACTGAGATTTGATTTTTTGGAGCTTGTTTGGATCTTGGGCAGAGTGGAAAAGACTTTCTAGGCTAGGTGATAGAACTGAATGGCAAGGTTGGCTGACCTGAGAACTATGACAGGGTAATAAAAATGACAATTCCCTCAGCTTCCCTTTGCCCTTCTTCCCAACTCTTTTTCCAAATTTATGTTGTTCCCCCAGAGGAAGAGAAGATTCTCTTTGTCAATGTGAGGCTAATCTCCTTACCTGTACTGTCCATCACTTAGTCTTATCTGGGACTTTTCTTCATCCTGCATATCTTGCTTTCCTGTATATTCATTTTTTCCTGTCTGTTGATTCCTTCTCTTCACCTTACAAGTTAGCACAGATTTGTTTCTTCCTAAAATGAAAAATAAAATGTAAACAAATACCCAAATCTTCAAACAAAAAAAAGCAAAACAACTTCCTGTAAATTTCAAGTCCTATGTCCCAGTCACTGTCCTGTTTACTCTCACAAAAAAATATTTTTAAGAGAGTCTCTAGGAACACTTTGTACTGCAAATAGTCAAAAACCTGAACAACCAAGGCGCAAAAAAATAAGGGTTTATTCTTTTCAGCAAAGAAAAAATCTGGAGTTAAATTTTTGCTGGTATTGGCCTCTTGTGTCCTTAAGGAGTGATGCTCTTTTTCCATCTTACAGTTTTATCATCCTCAACATGATTGCTTTAATATGTAGATTTGTTACCTCATAATGCCAATACAGCTGCTGCAGCATCAGCATCACAACTGAATTAATATACATAAGTAGGAATATAACCAGTGTTCTTTACCCTCCATACCTTGTCCCCTTGCCCCCTCAGTGACTATCTTCATTTAAGATAAAAAAATGAATCTCCCTAAAGACTCACAGCAGATTTCTCTTTAGAGTTTATTGCCTATAAGTAGTGATCCCTATTTGCAAAGGAGATTCTGAGTGTAGATATTGGGTGTTATAGCTTACGGTGTGGAGATGGGTAAAGGAGAAGAGGGTTGAGAATAGTTTGAATGTAGCCAAACAGTGTCTACCACAGCATCTCCACTTCTTCACCTTCTGGTCACTTCTCACCCATTAAAATCTGTCTTCAGTCCCCCATCCTCTATGACCTGCTGAGGTCATCAGTATTCCTTCAAGGTGTCTCTGTGGTGTTTTCACTGTTGGTGACCCCTTGTTGAGCTCTCTCAAGTTTCTTCAATTGCATTTCTGGTTGCCCCTTCTCCATATTTCTTATTTTTTTCTTCCTCCACTCACCTGTTAAATACAAGTCTCATTGGGGTTTCTTCTCTGCCCTCTCTTCTCTTCTGTCTACACAATCTGTACAAACCACCTCACATCTGTCTAAGGCTTTCACTTACACAGTAATTATGCTTACAACTTGTTTTTGAGCTCAGATTTCTCTCTTGTGGTCCATATCTACGTGTACAATTGCTTATCTCTACCTAAATTTGTAAACTCAAAATATCCCAAAACAAATTTCCTTAAAAAAAACCCTCCACTGCTTTTATTTCAAATTATTCTGAATCATAACATGATTGCTATCATCGTCCATTGAGAATGAGAAAAGTGAAAGTAGGTTGGACTCTCTCATTCCCTATGTCAGATGGAAGTCTAAGTAGTAGACTTTCTGCATTCATTTCTTTCTTTCCATCCTCACTTTTCCTACCTTAGTTTAAGCTTTTGTAAATTTTTCACTTGCATTACAGGCCTGACTTACTATTTGATTTCTTTCTAGTCTTACCATTTGCATCCTCTCCTACTTTCTTACACCAATATCTTCCCCAAGACTTGACTTTAATCAAGCTACTTCAGGTATTAATCAGAGTCCCACCCCTAGGTCATACCTATTCTATAAAAAAGAACAACCATGGAGTTTTAAATGATACAGATTCTCTCTTTTCTAACGTATTTCTCAATGCCTTAGTGAAGAAGTGCTTCCTGGGTCTTCTTGTGGAATGTAGCTGGGGATAGGTGTTCAGGTTTTACATATATCCTCAAGATTGTAGATTCCCTCCTGTACTTTATGCCAGAACAGTCTGAGCTCATGAACAGCTGGCCATTAAGAGTCCAAACTTTAGCTAACCAGCCAATTAAGCTGTTAGAGCCACCTTCAGCTTGATAGCTAACACATTAAATCCATAGTCTCTAGTAAGTATAGATATATCAATGAATTCAGCCAGATCTAGCTTTTTACCAGATAACGTTTTCCTCTCCTTGGTCTTTCCTAACACCCTTAGAATCTACATACTCTTCAGGTTTCTGAAAATATAGGTAAGCAAAGTGTGGTAATTTGTTGGGTGTGTAAGCTACTTTCTCCTGGATCATAGTATGTACCTGTCCCCCCTTGAGCATGCTGAGATTTCAACCTAGTTATGGGTCCATTGGCAGCATGAGGAATTTGCAAGGTGGAAGGTATTTAGGAGAATGAGAGTCCCTGTTTAATATATCTGACCCAGGTGGGATTATCACAGGGATTTTAAGCAGAGAAACGCTAGTCTCCTCAGACAATGTAGGGCAGTTACTTTCACTGGCAAAGAAGATTCAAAGAGATTTGGGATTTGAGAATGTCAGTTTCATTTGAGTCCAACCATGTATCACCAGTCAGACTTTCAAGGTCCTATGCTTTCCCAACAAATGTCCTAACATTCACAAAAGAAATGTGCGATACTGTGAATTCAGTTGCTCTTTTAAATAACAATAATAATAAAACCAGGCACAAATAAATGTTGTCTTTGATTTTCAGTAATAGCATCTAATAGCTATAATTAAGAAGAGATTCTCATTCTCAAACCTTGACTTGACTGACAGTTAAAGGATCTGAGCTTGTCATTGTCTTTCTGTAATCACTCTAGTGCACTCAGGAGAATTTATGCCATACCCTAGTTCTTTAGTAATCTTTGGATTACTGTCATAGGGTCAAGTGCTGCAGTCATTTGGACTCCCAAAGCACATGCTTCAGTTGACACTTCATCACGAGCAACCACGGGTGACAGCTTGAGTACTTGTGATGCCACTGCATGCCATAGATTAGTAACATCCACTTCCCATTGTTGACGAGCTCAGCACTCAGCTCAAAGCCAGAAGCAAAACCAAACCAATTCCCAAATCATATCTTTGTGGGTCTATCTCCTGGGACCTCTCAGTACCAATTCTGGGTCAGTTCAGGATCTAATTAGGAAATATAAACACAGTAATTTGAACAAAATAGTCTAATATTAAGATTTATTAATAGTCTAATATTAAGATTTATTAACCATAACAGGGATTACAGTTATTGGACTAGGAGATCTAGGGAGCATAGGGAGTAACCACTGCTAAGGAGATTGAAGTAGAATAGGAACCTATCTGGAAGAGGTCTTGTGCCTCTACAGTGACTGATACATGGGCCTCTGCATGGTAGAGAAGTTTGTAAGATGTTGTTCTGGCTGAACTCTATAGACAGCCATTCTCGGAAGTACTCAGAATCCTGCCATAAAAATGTACACCAGAATGTTGAAGCAGGGTCCCTCTAGCACCCTCTAGCATCCTCTACTAATAAGGCATAAGAAAAATACTCCAATATCACAAGGAGGGCAAAGAAGGGTGGATTTGGAGCTGAAGAGCAGTAAATTGACAACTGGCATATTTGGACCTTCTCCTTCAGGATGAACTTTAGAATCCTTAGGATGACATCAAAGTAAATGCATACAGTGACTCTTCTTGTATATACTACTTTATTATCCAGCCACGATAGTATTTTTAGAGTTTCCTAAACATAGCATATTCTCCCCTCCATGCCTTTGCATACAATTTTCTCTCAATCTCTTTACTTCCACATTATCAATATAGTTATCTTTTTACGTAGGTAACTACATAGGAGCCTGCTGGGCTTTGCTCAAAGAACATGTTTCCAGGAAAATATTTTTGTGAGTGCTGAGTAATTGTTGACTGTATAACTGACCTGAATCACCCCCACTTCTTCCTGAAACTGAACTGAGTGCCCCACTTCTATAATGCCCCACGTGTTCCCTTAGCATAGAATTAATAAAAGCATATCGTGATGGTTGATTTTCTTTCTCTCTCCTGTGATACTGGAAACTCACCAATGCCAAGAACTGGATCTTATTCGATTTTTGAAACTCCATGCCTCATACAGTGTCTGGGACACAGTGGATTCAGTGGATAAAAATAACAAGAAAAATACGTTTCACATTATTTTAAAGAAATATACATTAAAAACATTAAAAATCTTGATGTAAACATTAATGATTACTTACAGAAGATCATTTAAAGAAAGAATGATGAATAATTTGCTTTCTAATCAAAGACTAATTTGTCCTTGCTCCTTCAAGATATAGTTTTTATCATGTCAAGGAGTATTTTTAAAAATAGGTAGTAAAAGTCACTTTGGGGATCTAAAAGTAGTTTATTTGCTGAGGGAGTTAGTGATGTAAAATTTTATTTTGACTAAATAATTTTCTTGATGAAAGAATGCAGGATGCTAAGAAGAAATATTTTATTTAGCTACACAAATCCAACACATTCCTCACATGTCTTTTCAATTATGTTTTTAAAAATGATTGGTTTCACAAAAATGTAGTATTTATAGAGCATTAGGAAAGAAAGAGAATTAGGGCATAATTCAGACAATTGAATGCATACTTTCTGGAGCTACAGTTCTGAACCTCTTACATAATTCTATTCAGAGTGTAAGATTTTCAAAGGTATTGAGGGCATGGTAGATAAAAGATAATGTGCCATTACCAGTCACTGCTAAGTTTGTAGTTAGTATTAATTTAACTACAGAACAGCTACAAATGAACTGTAGAGAACCCATCAGACATGGGTGAAATGCAGGGTCAGTCAACATATGGAATGTTTACAGGTTCATGAGAATTTATCTGGAATTCTGTTTCAAAACATGTAGAACACACTTGCTAAAGGTATTCTACCTTTTTTCTTTTAAGGAAGAAAAAGTGAGAAGAAATGCTATGTCTGGCTGAAAGTCAGATTTTGTAAACAGTAGTGGTAGGAGTGGAGGGGCTTAATTCAGTTTAGAGAAGTTTTCTGGGTTTACTGTTAATTTTGTCATATTTTGCAGAATTCCAGATGTTTTGTGAAATATTTGGTAATTATTTGGAAGGATATAAATATCATTGGTTATTTTTCAACAGAAAAGTAAAGCAAATAATAATAAGCTTTTTTGAATATTATCTGACATAGCAAAAAAAGCTAGTTGCTAAAACTCCCTGCCCTAGTGCTTTCCAGAAAATAACTAGCAGAGGAAGAGCAATGTGAGCTCAATTTTCATTTACACTGTAAGTTATGGTTTAATAAGAGAGAAATTCTAGCTTTGTAACCTCCTGTACTGTTTCTTCTATTGTCCACATGTCAATTGCAGACATTCTTCAGGTTTGGGAATTTGTTTGTTTGTTTGTTTGTTTGTTTGTTTTTTGGTGGGGAAGAGGGTGGCCATTAATTTTCCGAAGAATTACAATGGGGAGCAAATTCTCAAACAGAAATAAGTAAGAGTAAGGAAAAAAAAAAGGTAGTAATTTGCTTCACCCCTTCCCACTTTCACTCATACCAAAAGAAGAAAAAAGCTGTCTTGAAAATAAACAAAGATGACAACTCCCTTTGCTTTGGTGCTGTGTGAATGGTTCAGGTTTCCTTACATGATGCTCCTGGATAGGGAGTTGTTTCCCTCCTTATATTATTTTCTAATTTCTGCTGGCACTCAAGATGTCTCTCTCTCTTCCTCCAGGCTTCTCTGCTCCCTGAGGCTTTCTTTGTGCTTTTTCAAGCCTCTATTATTTCTTAGGCTATTTTTCTTCATGTCTAATCCTGGAGAACTGTGATATCCACTCCAATACAGGTGCAGAACGTGCAGGTCTGTTACATAGGTATATACGTGCAATGGTGGTTCGCTGCACCCATCAATCCATCATCTACATTAGGTATTTCTCCTGATGATATCCCTCCCCTAACCCCCACACCCTGACAGGCCCTGGTGTGTGATGTTCCCCTCCCTGTGTCCCTGTGTTCTTATTGTTCAGCTCCCATTTATGAGTGAGAACATGCGGTGTACGGTTTTCTGTTTCTGTGTTAGTTTGCTGAGAATTATGGTTTCCAGCCTCATCCATGTCCCTGCAAAGGACATGAACTCATCATTTTTTATGGCTGAATAGTATTCCATGGTGTATATGTGCCACATTTTCTTTATCCAGTCTATCATTGATAGGCATTTGGGTTGGTTCCAAGTCTTTGCTATTGTGAACAGTGCCATAATAAACATATGTGTGCATGTGTCTTTATAATAGAATGACTTATATTCCTTTGGGTATATACCCAGTAATGGGATTGCTGCGTCAAATGATATTTCTGGTTCTAGATCCTTGAGGAATTGCCACACTGCCTTCTACAGTGGTTGAACTAATTTACATTCCCATCAACAGTGTAAAAGTGTTCCTATTTCTCCACATCCTCTCCAGCATCTATTGTTTCCTGACTTTTTAATGATTGCCATTCTAACTGTTGTGAGATGGTATCTCATTGTGGTTTTGATTTGCATTCATTCTTTAATGAACAATGATGATGGACTTTTTTCATATGTTTGTTGGCTGCATAAATGTCTTCTTTAGAGAAATGTCTGTTCATAACCTTTGCCTACTTTTTGATGGGTTTGTTTTTTTCTTGTAAATTGGTTTAAGTTCTTTGTAGATTCTGAATACTAGCCCTTTTTTGGATGGATTGCAAAAATTTTCTCCCATTCTATAGGTTGCCTGTTCACTCCTAATGATAGCTTTTTTTGTTTGTTTTGTTTTGTTTTTGCTGTGCAGATGCTCTTTAGTATAATTAGATTATTTGTCAATTTTGGCTTTTGTTGCCATTGCTTTTGGTGTTTTAGTCATGAAGTCTTTGCCTATGCCTATGTCCTGAATGGTATTGCCTAGGTTTTCTTCTAGGGTTTTTATGATTTTAGTTCTTATGTTTAAGTGTTTAATCCATCTTGAGTTGATTTTTGTATAATGTATAAGGAAGGGGTCCAGTTTCAGTTTTCTGCATATGGCCAGGCAGTTTTCCCAATGTGATTTATTAAGAAGGGAATCCTTTCCCCATTGCTTGTTTTTGTCAGGTTTGTCAAAGATCAGATGTTTTGAAGTTTATGAAATTCATCTTTGCTGGGGAAGGAGGTCTCATGCATTTTACCTCCCTCGTTTGATATCTGAAAGGAAGAGGCTGGAGAACCAAAAGTGATGAGTAGAATTTGCAATAACCATAAAGATTATTATTGAAATTTCACTGTAAGTCCAGCACTATTCTAAGGGGTTTGTTTTTAATACTCATTTATCCCACACAACAATCCTGTGTCATTTATTTATAGGACTTTTCCTGCTGTAGAGATGAGGAAGCTGAGACAAAGAGACCTCAGTTAACTTGCTTAGGTGTTAACTAAATGTTAACTATTAGTAACACGTAGTTAATAACACTTAGTTAACTGTTAACTAAGACATTTTGGAGTTCTGATTTGGGACCAGGAAATGTGGTTTCAGAGTCTGCTTTCTTAACCATGAGGCTATAGAATTAATATTTAATGTGTTGTAGGATTCTGAGTAATGTCCTTTTCTCCTCTTTGTACTTGCTGGTGAAAAAGTCTTAAGCAGTTACTGTTTACTACAAGCAAGAAACAATCACTAGACTGGAACCCTCTGTGATCAGACATGATGTTGTCGCCATGGGGAAGAACACATGTGCATCTAGAAGTAATAAGGATGCGCTACATATTACAGTCTGATTGGCTTAGTGGATTAAATAAATGAGTACAATTTGTACTTAGAACCTTCTTTCCCTTTTCTGGTCTCTTTGCCTGACTGCTGTGGATAGTCGTATGCTTTTATCTGGCTGTGGTAAATCCAAGGGATGCAAAAGCCCAGGTATCCATGTAGTTTTAGGTCTTTCACAGGCTCCTACTGGCAGCAACCCAAGAGTCCCTTGCCTTCCTTGACCATGAGTTCCTCATGCCATTTCAAGTCACTAGATAAATATGTTCACTGCTCTACTATTTATGAATGCCTAGGCTATGATAAATAAGATATTTTGCCTTTGAACAAAAACAATAGTAATTAGCCCAGCTTTAGTAAGAGTACCCCCAATACAATCAAGTATGTTTTCATATTTTGCTTCAAAATTGAGTATCTGTTTGAGTCATTTCACCAACATTTTTCCCTTTATTTTTTGTGAATTAAGAGTTCTAAAAAAATGGAATTGTGTTTACAAAGAAACAAAAATGATCTATTGGGGCTGATGAATAGAAATTATTCGAAAAGCCACATTCAGCATTCCCCAGGTAGATTTTCTAAGAAAATTACTGGTAAATGACTGAGAGTGGAGATGGTTGTGGAGTCTGTGGGATTTCAACTTTATTTATTCCCCTTGTTCACACATTCTCACCAATTATTTGTCCTGTCACCAATTATTTGCCCTGTCACTAATTATTTGCCCTGGGGTAAGTTGAAGTGGAGCAGGGTAGCTGGGTATTATCTCTAATGTTTAGATCATAACTACTCCAGAATTAAATTAAAAAATATCTGGGAGTTCCGGCCTTTGCTGATGTTTATAGTTTCAGCGTAAGAAAATACAAGGGGAAAAAATGGTAAATTTTATCTGAACCTAAGGGAAAGAGAAAATCTTGTATTTCTAATTAAGTTGCTGAGTTGGTTTCCAATCAATATACACCTGAAAAAGATTTGAAACAAAAGAGAATTAATATTTGCCTTGGTCTTGCTAACTCCTTTTTCAATTTTTAAAAGAGTTTGAAGCAAAATGAGGCTTCTTATTCAAATGATGTACTATGTCAGGAGCAGTGATGAATTTGCCAGAAATCTGAAATGTCTCATCTTTTGACTTAGTGGATGCAAAATTATACCTAGTTGTGTAACAATCCTTTCTTTATCACCCCATATAACTGTACGCAAGTGAGTTACGTTCTGTGTAAGTGTCTCAGGAAAGATCAAAAATTAAAACAAGGAAGCAGACCTCTCACGATAGGTTTCTAAAAAGCTGAGAGATTAATTCCATAGATAGCTTATCTGAAAACCAATATTGCTCACACTATTTCTTTATGGTAAAAAATATGAATATATTTGCAGAGACTATGCTAAAATGTATTTTTTAAAAAAAACCCTCCAGTTGCTCCTGGAAATGAAGTGCTCTTTCTATAATTCTATCTTGTACCATATTCCCCTCTAGGGCTACTTCTGGGCATCCTGTGAGTCAAGACGCTGAGACATGCAGTTTCACTTATTTTTGACATCCTGAAGGCAACTGAATATTTCGAGTTCAGATGATGAGAAAGGTCTCCATAAAGCAGATTTACAACTGAATATATATATATATCAATACTCTGTGGTTATCCAGAAAAGAAAAGGGAACAACATTCTATTATAGAAGTGGGCCCACTCAAAATGGGGGCTGCTTTTGTATTTCTCAATGTTTATTATTTTAAGAAAAAGATTATCAGTTCCACGGGGATTTGAAGAATACATCTGTTCACCTGATGACCCATTGAGAACACTTGGAAACTGACAGATTTTCTTTGCTATTGTTAGCTACTATTGATCAATAATTTATTTTTCATTTACATTTTGTGAAAACTTTCAAACACACAATAGTAGAGAGAATAGTAAAATGAAACTGCTCTTACTTGTACTTGGGATCCCATTTTGCCAATGGGATTGAATCTAATATTTGTCTTTTTTATTTTTTTATTTTTTGAGAAAGGGCCTTTTTCTGTTGCCCAGGCTGGAGGGTACAAACATGGCTCACTGCAGCCTCCTGAGTAGCTAGGACTACAGGCATGCACCACCATCCTCGGCTAATTTTTATTTTGTTGTAGAGACTGAGTCTCACTATGTTGCCCAGTGTGGTCTCAAACTCCAGGACTCGAACAGTTTCCTCGCCTCGGCCTCCCAAAGTGCTGAGATGACAAGAATGAGCCACTTCACCCAGCCTTCATATTTGTCAATCTTATTGTATAACTGTAAGTATTCAAGAGTTCTCTGGAAGCTTCTTTCCCATTGAACAGCCCTAAAAAAAGTGAATCCATCGCCACTAGTTAGGTTCCTTCTTTGTGGCCACCCATCTCTTAATGAAAGTCATCTTCCAGTCACTTTCAGCTGTTTCTCCTTCCAACCCCCCTTTGATTGTTATTGTTTGGTTGATACAACTCTCTTGTGCCTTATGCCAATGTAGGGTTTACAGATGCCAATGGAGCTTCTAGCGATTTCAGATTTTCTGCTGCATCTAGTTATCACCAGAGGTTACTTACCACAGTGGAAGTGATCCAGATGTCCATTTTCTCTTGGTGTTCATATGCATTCTTCTTCTCTCTTTCTGTTCACCTGAATCTGAGGTTAACCCAGTTTAATAATTTGTTTAAAGTTTGTTTTTGCTGCTATAATGAAATACCTGAGACTGGGTGATTTATAAAGATCACAGTTTTGGAGGCTGGGAAATCCACGATGAAAGCGCTGGCAGACTGATGTCTGGCAAAGGCTCTCTGCTGCCAAGATGGTTCCTTGTTGTTGTACTTTCCCATGGTGGAAGGCGGAAGGGCAGAAAGGGCTTAGCTGGTTCCTTCTAGGTATTTCATAAGGTGTGACTCCCACCCATGGCCCAATCACCTCCTAAGGCACCCCTCTTAATACTGTTGTGTTGGGTATTACATTTCAACATGAATTTTGGATAGGACACATTCAAACCATAGCACCCAGTGTTCATGTTTGGCTTTGAATAGTCCTTGACATAACGTTGAGTAGGTGCACTCCATTATTAGTGTCACTGCTGGGTTACAGAGAAGAAAATGGTTAAAGATAAAATGCAAGCTGAAAAAAATTAGTATAACTATTATGACCTGGGAAAATGAATTCACTCCACTCTGGGACTGGACTATTGGATAACAACAATATAAACAATGATTTACTCAAAGGAGATTCACCCATTTTCATCATGTTTTCTGTGAGCACAAAAAGGAGAAACAAATAGAAACGTAGAGGATTCACCCATAACCAGGAAAGAACATGTCCCAAACCTTCCTTTTATAGGCATGGATAGGGTGCTCCACCCTGTTGACCGCTTTAATCATTCCCACAACAGGAATAATACTTCTTTCTCTGCTTCTGTTGTCCCCTTCCCCGTCATTACTCTCCCTTTCCAAGTGTGATGCGGGTGTTGTGATAACATTGCTTCAGAAGTATGCTAGCAATGGCACACAATAGTAGGAAGAGGAACTTGCCTCCCTGCAAACTCCATTCCTTGGGAAAATTTGAAGATATAGTACTAGTATAATTAACTAACTTGAATTCAAGGGCCAGCAGCATGAAGTAGAAACTGAGTGTCAGCACACTGTACATACAGCATCAGGCTGAAGCTGAGACACTGAGAAGGGTGAGGCAGAGAAAAAAAGAAAGAAGAAAAGAGACCAAGAGGACTGCTGGACAGTTGGTGAAAGGGCTTATAATGAGGAAAAGGTGATAGTGGGGAATGATTGCACCAAACTCTGGACTCAAGTGCATTCCCGGTCTTTCTAAGAGATGGTTTGAGTTTGTGAACTTTTTTTATTTGCAAAAGTTTCTAGTCATACTGACAAAATCACATAAAATATCTGTCAACATTTTGATCTAGAGTTCTAGTCAAATGCCATCCTTCCACATTCTATATTATTCTGCAGATACTGTTATTAATATACTGTTTTTGAACTTCTGCTCACTGAAGATTTTTATTGAAATCTAGGTCATCTGAAATGAATTCCTCCAAATATCTTACTCTCTACTCAAAGTTTTTTTACCTCCTTACCGACTCCCTATTTTTTCTTATATAAGCCTCTCTATCAGCATTCTCTAAATCACCATCACCTCACTATTCCCACCACACATATTTTTAAATTAATTTTTAAATTATAATTCCCAAGACTGGGTTGGGTTTCCCATAAGGTGGCTTTGAGTGTGTGTGTGTAGGAAAAATGTATTTTTGTGGTTATATTCATTGCCATGATAATACTTTTTTAAGGAGCTGTTTTTCACTGTTTAGTCCCAGCATTTAGCTTACTGCCGGCTCATAGAAGCTGCATGATTAGTATTTGTAGAGGTGTAAATATATTTACAAAATAGTATATATTTATTTAAAGTATATTTTAAGAAATTATTCATAGTTCCTAATACTGGGACATGTCTATGGAATTTGCTTATCCTTTTTGAGCCTCAGTTTCCTTATCTCAAAAAGTAAACTAAGTATTCCAAAATTTCTCTATCTAAACCTTGATCTCATTGCATTCTTGTATTTCTCTATCCTCTCTCTAAATGTTGAAATTCTTATCATCTTGGTAAAATTGGAAATTCCCTCAGCTCCAACTAATTTTTTTCCACTTCTATGTAAGGCAGCAACTCATATTTATTTTGAAGATAATAATACCTTCTTTGGAGGTTTGTTGCACTGATACAAGGTGACAGTCTGTGAAAGTACTTAGTACAGCTTTGACACATATATTGAGATGAGAAAAGACTAGCTGTTCTTTCCTCCTTTCCCTTCTCTTTTTTTTCTTGCCATTATTATCATCCTCAGTTTCCATTAAAATGATTGAGTTGCTCACTAAATCTTTAATGAACTGTTGAATAATACAAGTTATAAAGCAATTAAAATCTCAAGAATGGCATGAATTAAGTGTTATAAATGTTCAGAAGAAGGACATGTTGTAGGGATGAAGATAGGGAAGGCCCCGTAAGGAAGATGGAAGCCCGATAGTGGAAGACCACTGAACTCTGAAAGCCTGTGTTCAGGCATAAACATGGCCAATGATCAATTGGATACCTTGTGAGTTCTCAGCTTCTTTCAGTATTTGGTAACTTACATGAAAATTAAGGATAATGATGTCTTCTTTTTTAGCTTTAATTGAGGATTAAATAAGGCAATTTTTGTAAAAGCACCTGGTTGGTGCTGGCTCATAATATAGCTTGAAAAAAATAAGGGAAAGCTGAGGGGACTATTATCTTTATCAAGATGATAAGAATTTCAACCTTTAGAGAGAGGATAGGGAAATACAAAGATGCAATGAGGTCAAGACATAGATGGAGAAAATTTTGGAATAATCAGTTTAGTTTTTATGAGAGCCTACAAGAATTTATGTAAATAAAAACTTTGACTTTAGCCAAAATATGAGAGGCCTTCAACAAGAAGTCTTTACTACCCTGTAAAGTGTTTGAAATTATTTCACAGTAAATGACAAACCTTGAGAGTATTTTGAGTGTGGAATTAATACTATGGGAACCATGCTTTAGTGAGATTGATTAATAGGACAGCAAGTGTGCAGGCTTGGTTGGAAGAAAAGAGACTCCAGGCAGAGAGACCAATCCCTACTGGGTGCCTGGTGCTTTACTAATATTTGCTGAATTAATTGAATATTAAAGAATGTATTTGTATTTTGTTAGGTGCACTATTCACCATTCTAATTAGTGTCTAGAGACATTATACACACAATAATGCTGTGCTTACTCTTTCTATCTCTAATGCATATAATGGGAATAAAGAAAATGGACATTTCCAGTGACTCTCAGGATCGACCTACTGTCTCTTTCTTGCCTCATTTGAAATGCAGACATTGAAGATCAAATTTAAAGGATATAGAAGATTGCATTAAGTCATTAAATAAAACTTCCCATGAGGCTGAAGGTATGATGGGATGTAAATAGCCATTTGTCAGCAATATGGGATTAACCACCTTAAATCTTTTGCTTTGTTTTCCTAAACAAAATGATGGGTCTTGCAAAACTGAGCAGGCTTCTTGTCTGAAGGGATCTTTTGTTGACACGTGTGCCCTAGTGGAACTGGCATCCCAATTTGTGAGTGGGCATTCAGCCAACTTGCAAATGGGCATGAACATAGGCAGCCAGTCTTTGTGGCTGACACACATTGATTATGCAGGATGTCAGGCTAGTAAAGTTGAAATGGCCGTCTGTCCTCAGCTTCTGTGCTAGCCACAGAGGGGATAGGCTGTCATGAGTCCAGCTTTCAGCCCAATTAATTCCAAAAAATAAAAATTAGCTTCTGCAGTGAATTGCAGCAAATTAATATGCCTAGAAAATCAGAATAGGTATTCCTCAAAAAAAGTCATTCTTTTTCTTTTTGTCTGTATCTGTACAAAACAAAACAAAAAAAAATAGGTTCTATAATAAAAAGTTACCCACTGTCCTAATTTTATTTTTAACTTTCCCCTTCGAATGAGTATGAATCTAGGAAAAGGCTAAATTTTACCCATGCTTGCCAAGAAAGCAATGAAGTCTAGAATACTACTATTTCTAAGCTTTCTAACATTGTTCTTTAAACAAATTAGAATAGATAATTTTAAAACATAGATCAAAATCTTTGTCGTCAGTGCATTTAGTCGTGTTTTATCACTGGTGGTTCTTAGAGTGGCTCTCAAATTTTGTGTTAGGATAATTTCTAAGCAACCCAGCAGATTAGCCTTATTTGCACATTCCAGATGAAAGGTAATTGTCTCTAGGGATTGGTGTATTGACTCCATCAGACAGTAAACTCCCAAAGGGCAGCATCGCTTCATGTCTACAGGCACATCCCTAGTCACTAGCACTAAGGCTCAGTAGATTGGTGCTCAACAAATATTTTTAAAATCAACGAATGAAGCTCATTATATAGGATCTGTTCAGAGGGCTTCAGGGAACATCGAAAAAGGGAAGGTGAAGAGAAATGTCATGTATTGAACTATTATAATGCACCACGCGCAGTGCTGGACTTTATATAAGTACATGGGTATTCTTTACCCTCTCTTAATTAGCAGCTTAGCTATCACTGTCTGCATTCAACAAACCTTGCTAATCACTCAGGTCTGGGTTACTTATCTCTATTTTATATTCCCATATACCTCAGCTTCTATAGAGAACATGTATTATAATTGCCTGTTTATGAATTATATCTCCTTATGGGACTATAATACCATGAGGACAGCAACAGTGTGTTTCTCATTGATTACTGCAGTCCTAAGGCCTACCATATTGCCTGCGTCTTACTGATATATTTTCAGTGGGTTGTTTGGTTTCATGTTTACCATGTTTCCATAAGGTACACATTAAAATTCAGGTAAGAAAAGTTAAGTCCAGGTAGGTCAAATCACTTACCAAAGTCCTACAAATGGCAGAACCTGACAAATCTGGCCCCAAAGTCTGTTTTTCCTTTCTTTGCAACACTGCTGTGCTACTTTATTACACTGACAATTTTATGCCTAGAGCCTGTCAAAAGTTCATGGAATGAGAAAAAAAAATCACTAGAGATATGTTCAGGGAAGCCCCTAGATCTGCACCTGAGACGAAGCAGTTTCTTGTCTTATGTTGACCATTTCTAATGCAGTAATGTTGATCCTGTCCCTTGCAACTGCATCCCCAAAGCTTTATGTTTATTTTCAATATTTCATTTACTAAAGTAAACTCATGCCTGGACATCTGGGAATATAGGCAAACAATAAGATATCATACATTTCAATTTCAGCATGAGCCAGAGGGACTCTCTATCAAATCAGGCAAAAGCCTGACTGAAAAGAAGGGATAAATTTTTATCAAGAGAATATATTAAAAACAGACGGAATTGGGAAATAGGTACAAGTAAAAATCATGCATGCAGTACCTCTGCTGCCTCTAACTATATTGTGGAAGCTCAGACTACAGACCCCTAAAGCCAATCTAAGGACAAAATAAAAGTAGGCAAACATCCTCAGGGTCACTTTGTTTGTCAGTTAGGTTTGTTTTTTCTTTTTTGTGTCCCGTTGCATAGTCAGGGTCTTGGAAACAGAAACAAAAGTTTTGGAATTTGTTTATTAGCCTAATAGAAAAATAAGGTAGACAAATGGCAAGGGAGAAATAGAACACCCTCTGGCTATTACTCAGAGCTATTGTCTTCAGTAAGGTTGAAGAAAAGGCAAGAGAATGTTTAAAATTGTCTCCTGCATGTAAGTCATGATATTTTCAGAAAAGTCTTCAAACATGTTTCATATGAAAGTGCCTCAATAGGCAAAAAATCTTTGAACAAATATAAGAACAGAATAGTGAAAAGACGATTGCATAAACAATAATTCTGATGAAAGAAACATCAAATCATCTATTAAGTAAATGTTATTCAAAGACGTTTATCTTTTTTTAGGACAAAATCTCTAATGTATCTCCACAGCCCTTTATACTTTTAAGTATTTTCAACATGTTTGATTTTTAATCAAACTTGTCAATTTTATATTACTTTGGAATAAACATGGCTTAGAACAAATTCTATATTTTTGTCTTTCTTTTGATAATGCATAGGACAAAAAGATCCAGATTGATGAGAATTTTTCTTTATCCATATAAAGCACTTCTTTCACCTCTGCCCCACCCAATATTAAGACTGAGAAGGGATTTTAAAGATTATTTAGTCCCAATTCTATATTTCAAAGATAAGAAGCTGAAACATTTGATAATATTGCACAATTCTTCCTACCATGCTCCGCTATCCTTGATCCTTAGAAATATGTACAGAGTTATACAAAGAGCAAAAGCTGTGGTGTAGGTTTCATAGCAAAGGTGGCACCCTTTATCTTATTGATAGTTCTTCCTAAAGGGTCAAATTCCAACAAAAGGTGGACAGATTTCAGCTTTCCTTGGGCTCTTTCATCTCTCAATGTCCTTCTTGGTCTCATAAGCCAAGCGGGATGGCATTATTAGGGCAGTACTACAGATTTCTATTACCCAGTGTAAAATACAAAATATCAATTTCCCTATCTACAAAACACACACATACATGTATGTATGTTGTGTATATAATGTGTACGTATATCGAATACACGTGTAATTATTAGGGCATAGCATGAATAAGCACAGAATAGACAGAGTTGGAAACATGGAAATATAATAATGCCTAGGTTTTATTACATTTATGTAAAGAGAAGGCACACAGATGGGGTTTGAGCCAGACAGAAAGGGGAATCTAAGTACAGAATATACGGTAACTCTCTATACTATCTTTACAGTTTTTCTGTAAGCCTAAAATTGTCCTAAAAAGAGTGAATTTTATAAATAAATAAATAAGATCTGCAGTCTGCAGATTTCTTGCCATCTACATTTTCACTGGTCCCTTGAGTGTTTTATTTTAGGTCCTAAAGCTGCTTAACTAAATGAAATCCCAAGTTGATACCCACAGGTAGCAAAAACCTGTTAGTTCAGTTGTAGACTAAATAGAAACCTCAATCCCTTAGTGCTTAGAGCTACCTTTAGGTAATATTTTGCAGAAAAGAAAAATAAAGAAACTAACAAAAAATGGTTGGTCTTGTTTGAGTAATGTGGCCTCTGAATATTTCTGCCTTAAATCTTGTAGAAATAGTAGATTCCCTGAGGCCAGCATTTATAGTGATTCTTCTACTTGCTGCAGTTTCCAAGTAGGAGAGATTTTATGTGCAATTATGAAGAAGAAAAATTATATTTATACAGAGGTTATACTTTGTTGTTATTATTGCAAAAAAGAATAAAATAAATTTGCATCCTAACAACAACAACAATAAAAAAAAAACATGTTAAGAACAGGAAGTATGATTTAGAAGGAGGCTGGCAAAAAAATCATTGTGTTATTTTGTGTTCAGAAAATGAATACATCAATGCTTAACATTTATGGAGCAATATAAACCAGCTTCAGCTATTTCTCTTAAGGAAAGAAATGAATTGGTTGAAAGTAAAATGATACAAACCAAGTAGCATGGCTAATTGACATGTAGTCACCAGGACCATGTTTCTGTGGATTATGTGCATCAGAGATGTTTTGTTTTGTTAGTATTTACCAAAATGCTATTCAGAAATATTATAAGCTCATATTCATAAATATACTTCTAAAAGAAATCTGCAATGAGAGCAGGAACCCATAGCAAATTAAATTTATAGGACATGAACAAAGTTAATAAATTATTTTTTATTAAGGCTAGATTTCCCCCTTTTCTTTGACACAATGATATATGCATGCAACTAAATATCATAAGCCTAATATTTGGGTGCCTGGATAGGAAAGTAAAAATATTCAGCTATTAATAAAAGTTATTTCCTAAGGCATATATTCATTGGGGGATTAGTTCAGTCTGAGCTCTATTCTTTTACAAAGAACATTAAAAAGCAAGGTCTTTGTTGGGAAAGTCACCTTCCCCCATCTTCCTACTTTGCCTGGCTCAGCTGGAAAACTACCTCAATTCTCTACTCTATTTGGGGTGACGAGACCTCCTGATCTTGTGACTAAATGAAAAGCTGGAAAGGTTCTTATTTACTCTTGTACAGAGTCAGCCATTTTAGACACATTTGTATTCACAGCGCTGTTCTCAGTCAGACTAGGCTGCATTCCCGGGGCGCGTTCTCTAATGCCTGCATCGGGGTCTGGTCATGCAGGCAGATCTTGGTGGAGCTGAGTTCCCTTCATGTCCATGTCATGCGCAGGATGCAGCCTCAGGATGCGCCCCAGTACAAGGGAATCGTGCTTTGTGCAGTCTCTCTTCATTGTCATTTTTATGAAGATGTGAGCCAAGGAGAATAAGAAACGGAGCATTATGACTACATTAATAATTGCAGAGCTGTATGTTGTGAATGCTATATAGTAAATAGAAGAAACAAACAAAAAAAAATCTGCAATCTGCTTTTGCTAATTATGTAATGACCATGGGTGAATGGCTTCTCTTGCCTCCAAAATTCTATTGTCTTTCATATGTTCTTAAGAAAGGCATTTGAATTCAGTTTCTCTGTGAGGCTGTGGTAGTTTCACACATACAGTCTAAGTTTTTGCCACGTAAACATAGCTTTTCAAGTGTGTGTATAATGTGTTTACATAAAACCTGTCATAAAAACATTAACAGTGCCATGAGAAGGGGAAATGGGTATGGCATGTGCATCTTCCCAAAGAAAAATTGATTCTGCAGTTCTTTCCAGTGAAAGGACATATACTTTTTAGTATATTACAGGATGTATGCTACATTTTTGTCTTAGAAAAAGACATTGGGGATCAGAATGCCATTCCTGCCTCATATTGGACACTTGTGAATCTCTGAGATAGGTGATACAAAGTGGTGCTTAAGAGAATGAACTCTTGAACCACAATGCCTGGCTCAAATCCCAGCTGTGCCACACACCAGCAGTGTGGCTTGTACTAGCCACAAAACCTCCTTGTGTTTCAGCTTCTGCTTCTGTGAAATGGGAATTATAATAGTCCCTACCTTGTAAAACTGCTAAGTGTTGAATGAGTTTCAATGAGTAACTTGTTTAGAACAGTATCTGGTCCACAGTGACAGTGTAAGCAGTGATGGCTATTACTCCTTTTTTTTGTACTTGAAAATGTGCTGATCTACCTTAGACTACCTCCACAGTAACAGTTCACTGTTACTCACTGTCAGTGTTCACTCAAATGTCACCATTCCACCTCTTAAGAAAACAATAACAAATTTATCCCAGGTTCTTGGGAACATGCAGATGTGGCCATATGGTCCTTGCCTTCAAAGAAATTTGAACCTGAAGGGAAAAATAAGATTTCCAGATAACAAGAAAAACAAATATCCTCCCAAACAAGAGCAAGATTTAAGAAGAAATCAAAATCTCAGAAAGCACGAGGCAAATGGCACTAGCTTTCATAACTGAAAGCCAACGCAACATATTAGCTAACCATGAGTATATCAGTATCTATGTGACTCGTTTTTAGTTCTTCCTTGCTCAGTAACAACCCTTCAATCTGCAAAAGTACTGTTTCCCTTAATAGATGTTAAACCAACACTAATTCCTGTGGTTTGCTGATCAATAGCAAAATGGATGCATATGTATGGATTTTTTCATGTTGGTTAAAACTCTGTGGACTGCAAATTATTTCTCCTCTGATGCTGTTTTTATATTCAGGTCTTCTAGGTATCATAAGAAACAAAATTAACAGTAATATATGCTCATTTTTAAAATAAGCAAAACTAAGCTATAAAATTTTCGATGCCTTTGAGTGTACCTCAAAGAATGTGACATCAGCAGTTATATAATTTTATTGCTGATGTTAAGTCTGTGACAAACTCTCAGCTACAGTTTGCTCTGGATGTCGGAAAATGAACCTTATGAATTTTAATGGCTTTTACTTTTGACATTGATTTATGTTTTGTACAGCTGTACTTTTCTATACACTGATATAAATAAACAGCATCCTTAATAGAACATTTGGAGAATGCCTTGTTCCAAAGAGTTACTTTTTAAACATCAGCTGGAGATTAAGTAATAATATTCAAAGTGTGTACACTAATCACAGCAATTTGAAGTGATATAAAGATGTCTATAAATGTTTGTGTGTTTGTTTTATAGATTCAGGCTTTTAGGTATGAAAACAGTGTTCAAATAAAGCTGCTAAAGGTGCTTTCAAACACAGCCAAAAACAAAGATGACATGATGATAATCTAATAGACTTGGAGCCAGCATCTGACAGTGAGTCATTTAGATATGAGGTGTTTGTGCTGATTCAAGGGCAAAGTTTGGCCTCCAAGATGAGGAAACACAGGCCACAGAATGGGACATTTTCCTGTACTCTGTTTATGATGTATGCATCATTGGATGGCATCTTAGTTAATTGGAGTTTATTTACATAACAGACACTTGGAAAAGAGTTTTGTGGAAGTTATAGGGCACTCAGAGAATGCCAACTTTCTTCTTCCACTTCTTCATGTGACTTCATGTCACCCATATGGTAGTGACCAAAAGTAAAAAGTTTTCTTGTGAATCAACTTTTCGATGACCTTACATCCTACTTTCTCTTATTAATGGGAGGTAACATCAAAGGGGAGGGGAATTCTCCATCATGAAGAGATTTTGGTGCATGTTGCCCCATTCAGACCCATAGCTTCTGACTCCTTCACTGCCATATTTTCCACTTTGATAATATTCTACAAAAAACAAGATTCACTTAAAAACTTCAAAACAAAAGAAAAATGGCAAGCAGATGAATATGAGAGAGGTCACCTCATTTCCAAAAGTTTCACTCCATTAAAAACAAATTCAAGTCTCACAAGCAAATTTACATGTCCAGGAATGTGTTTTGTTTGGAGTATAATGCTCTTGCAGGATGTCAGGCTCTGTATGGTGTGTAATATGCTAGGACCCATTGCATTTCTCTTTAAGGACTTCTCTCTATATAGTTATTATTTAATAAAAGCAAGGTAGCAACAGCCAGTTGGTAGGGCTAGGACAAGTATTGCCAAATGGCCTGGAATATTTAAAAAATAATAAGTGCTCAATACATTGAAACCGTGTTACCATTCTCATTCTCTCTTCAGCTTGACACAGGGAGTCTATCTTCTCCTTCCACCTTCACTCTTCACATTTTTCTTTTTGACATCATGCAACTCAAGCAGGCTCAGCCATAGTATTTTGAAAAGTGCCTAACGATGCTGATGGAATGAGCAATACAATTAACAAGGAACAAATAGTCCAGCTCTTGATGTAAGCACCATATTCTGTCCTTTACATATGTTTGTTCTTAATGAAAAATAGTGAAGATTCTCTGAGTTTAGGGACTTAATATCTTCTACTTTCAATAGAGAGCTTTTCTTCCAAGGGCAGAGCAAATTACATAGATTTATCACATCTTTAGTCAGTGCATCTACACTCTACCTCATGCATTGCAAAGTGAAGTATTTTATTCTCCATTAAAGTCTAATTTTTTAAGAACTGTCATGTTTTTATAGCATGAAAAGTCACCTGGGCTATGGAGACTGGTGTTTTGAAGATAGTTTATGTTTTATATAGTTTCTGTGTGTAGCATGCTGGACAGTAAAGTCAAGCACAAGAAAAGAATGATGTTTTTTTAAACAAAGAGAACTTCTTCTTTCTTATTTTTGCATGCCAGGTGCATTGCTCTCTTTCAAATCAATATCCTTTCACCCCCCATCTTCTTATCACGT
This sequence comes from Cacajao melanocephalus, assembly GCA_963573385.1. Lineage (NCBI taxonomy): Eukaryota > Metazoa > Chordata > Mammalia > Primates > Pitheciidae > Cacajao > Cacajao melanocephalus. The sequence continues at coordinate 54,974 of CAUYLG010017269.1, forward strand.
CACAGAAAATAACAAAATTCTTCAACAGGCCTCAAAATCTAGTTGTTATCCCAATGGGAACATTTAGAATATCTGTTAGGTTTGTGCAAAAGTAGTTGTTGTTCTTGCCATTTAAAGTAATGGCAAAAACCGTAATTCCTTTTGTACCAACGTAAAAACTAGAAAAATGAGATAAATGAAATCTAAGTCCAGTAATTGCCCCAATTTTATATGATGAAATGGGAATAATAAAACATGTAGAATCATAAAAGCAACATAATAAACATCATTATCTAGCTAATAGGATAAGAATGAGGGGTGGTAGATTGTGTGCTCCAGGCTTGATGACATGCTTTCTTCTTAGCCACCTTGCATTAAAAAGAAAATGGAATATTAAAATCACTTCATTGACTGGTCACAGAATATTAAGTGCAGGTCCTGAACCATGGCCTTTACTTTCTAAGTAATCTGAGCAACAACATACTATAAGAACAGTGATGTTTGTTTGTTGGAAAAGGAATGTTTTATTCTACACTTGAATATCTAGAGAATAAGACATTTAGAGAATATTCCTCCACCTCCTCCTTTCCTAATATATCTTCTTTCCTTTGTTTTGATTGGCATCAGCCATAAGACTAGTTGACAAAAACTATGCAATTTGTGTCATATTTTTTTCTGGCTACAAAATTTGCATTGAACCAGGCAATGTTAAACCCTAAGTATTTCTCTTTCAACCCTCAGAAAGAGGTGGTCTTCTCCTCCTTAGTCTAGTGTTCCTTGAATCTCTTGGTTAAGGGAATAGAGTTCCACAGCTAGCTGCCTACAATATTTCCTCACAAGTCCCAAGCAATTTAACCATGTTAAACAAACTGACTAGCCACAAAATCAAACACTAATAAGTTACTATTTGATAATCTGATTATCTGAATTAACTGACTATTACACTGAGGTACTTTTTCCCTCCTTTAATGATAAGAATACCTTTTTCATAAGTGTTTTCTGAGATTGAATGGATTATCTCATTATAGCTGCTGAATCGTTGTTAAGTGGTGAAAATTAATAAGGTCTTAAACACTCAAATTCTATGAATTGATAGTTCAGTGAAAACAGTAGATCCAGTTTCTATCTAGAGCATATTCTGATAAAGCATAGAAAAGAAATCCCAATTTATTGGTTAACATGCGTGAGGTTCAGTATGATTTCCTCCAGCCTCAAGACATATGAGTCAATGATTTATTCTTGTGAATGGTATTTATAACATTGTTTAAAAACCTGTTTCATAAGAGGTTCTTTAAATACACGATAAAAGCTAGCATATCCCTTTCTAAGTTTTCTTGCTCAGGTTAAGACACGATCAGCTGTTATTTGTGATATGGTGTCTGGGTCCTTCACAAGCTGAGACTCTTATTGAATATTATTGAGCATATGTTCAGTTCATTTAAAAGGCTTTGCATAGAAACTGCTTTCAATCCAAGTATTATATTTTTTAGGTTATTTTAACTTTAACAGAGAATTTGAAAATTACATTTGTTGTTTTCGTTATGGAGATTTAAACTCAGAATTCTAGCTTAAAGAGATTTTTTAAATTATCATTTCTTCATTTAGCCTTAACTCTCCCTACCAACTTTAGAATATACACAAATGTGACCAAGAAGACATTCATGTCTTCATCTAAATTATTCATGGATATTAAATATTGATACAATTATTGAACAGAATATGGAAAAGATGGGGGTCTGGGGAATATCACCAAATATGATCCCTCTAGAGTGATGTTTGTTAAACTTAATTATTAAACTAACATTTTCTAAGAGGAAAATTATTTATCCTTGGCATTTATTTAAATTCTTATAATTATTGATTAGGTAAGTATAGGCAAACATATTTATATATACAACAGTTATACACATGTAAAGCAAAAATTTACAAATTGTACAAAAGAGAAATAAAATCAACAATAGTAATTAAGAGAGAAATATTTTTGTCTTATTGAATATAAAGCAGTAATGTTATATTTAATAGTATAAATTCTATCTTCATTGTATAGTTCTAATTTTATCAGTTTCTTACATATTAGTAGCGTAAATGAACATAGCTGTCTGGTGCTCAACTTTAATGGGAATGTTTCTAATGCTTCATCAGTTTGTATAAAGTTTAAAGTTTTAATAAATATTTTTATCAGGTTAAAAAAGTGACTCACTATTTCTAAGTTGTAAAGTATAGGTATGTATGTGTGCGTATATATATATATATATATAAAATATGCATATATGTTATTCACATTCAATCTCTTATTGAAATTACTTTGCTAATAATTTATTTGAGATTTTTGCATCTATACTCATGATGAGATTGGCTTTTTGTTTCTTATTCCTATATTGTTCTTCTTTCTCTTGTTTCAATATTAAGGATATATTAACCTCATTAATAACTTTTGTAGCTTTCTTTCTTATTCTATTGTCTAGAAAATCTTAAGATAGGAAGTATCCCTTTCTTGTAGATTTTGGTGAACTCTATATGTACAATGATCTGGACTTTATGCATTCTTGTGGGAAGATTCTATAGTTTGGGTATTTGCCCCTCCAAACCTCATGTTGAAATTGGATCGTCAATGTTGGAGGTAGAACTTAGTGAAAGATGTTTGGGTCATGAAGAGATCCTTCATGAGAAGACTAATGCCCTTACTGCAGGGAGGGTGGGTAAATTCCCACTCCTGGTTCCCAGGAGAGCTGGTTGTTAAAAAGAGCCTGGTACCTCCCACTTCTCTCTTTCTGGCTGCATCTCTTGCTAGGTGATGTCTCTCCTTCCCCTTCCACTGTGAGTGGAAGCTTTCTCAGGCCCTCAGATGCTTGTACCATGTTCTTGTACAGCTTGCAGAATCATGAGCCGAATAAAAATATTTTCTCTATAAATTACTCAGCCTCAGATTTTCCTTTATAGCAACACGAATGGACTAAGACAGAAGGCATAGGGAGGGGGATATTTCAGTACCATTTAAATTCATCTTTAAGAGATTTTTGCATAGTAGTTTTGATGATGTATCACTTGATAATGTTGTAAAGCATTCTCATTCATGTGAAGATGTGGTAATCTTTGGGCATTATTGAAAATGACATTAGATAAATTTCTACTTTATTTATTGCTAGTATCAGAAACAGAAATGAAACATGCATTTACTTAGTAGTTCTCCTATTCTAAGTGCTAATTAATTGTTGGTAATTACAAGAATAGGATTAATTGTCCTACATGCAGGTCCTTTTGATCTTGGTATGTTGACAAAACCATATACTTGTGATACTTCAATTTTTCTACAACTTCTTCTATTCAAATTACTTTAGCAATTTAGACCAACTTCATTTAGACTTTTCTTGGCACACATATACAATTGTATACATACATGCAAACATGTCCATTGGAATCACATTGCGGTATTTAACTATAAAGTAAGCAGTTGTATAACTTAGAGTATGCTATTTTAATTTTTATGATTATTATTTAAATCAAGTCAAACATTTTAAAATATCATTAAAGATTACATTTTGAGAAATATTACACTTAACCATAGGATACTTTTTAATTGAGAATAGAAAATGAAGCCAGCTAGGAGGATTGGCATTGTGTTGGTGATGAAGCCAAATTATAAGGGGACATAAATTTCTCAGCTTTTCCCTGGCCCCAACACTTGGATCATAGTGTCAGATTCTCTCTACTCAGTAAGCCTGTTCTTCACATTGATCATCTTTGTCCTAGGGAGACCTACGGGCAGTAAATCAAGTAAGATTAGAGTTTTCTTTTTAAGTTGGAGTTTCCATGAGGATAACACAATTTATCATAAATGCAATTCCCCTCCCCTGTTCTTTAGACACATAATAATACTAGATGAAATAATAAGAATAAAACCACAAATACATAGCTTGCCTTAAAATGTCATAAGTGGTTCAGTATCAAATACATATAAAGTGGTGAGTAGGGTGAATCATAGGCCCTCTGGAATAGATGAAGGCAGCAGCAGCTGGAAGTTTACAAAATGTGCCAGAGTAAGTAGACTCTGGAGCCTGAAATACATTCCTGCTTATGAAAGGAGGCTAAGATGTTGCTGACTTACTGCTTGTAGTTAGGGCTTTAGAGGAAGCTTTGGGCTTAGGGAGGCAGAAAGAGAAAGACAGAGCCTCAGGACGACAAACTGATTCAAATCATTCAGTGGTTAACTGACCGGTTCTGCCAGTATTACCAATACTACCAAGAACAGGAATCTCAAAATGCCATTATAAAACCTGAGTAGGAAGTGGGAGCCCAGTGCATCAGGCAATCACAAAACTACAGATCCAGAGGAAAAGATGAACAAAAATAGGAACAAAATGAACTGGCAGACTACATTATTCTTTAATAATATTTACTACCTTTCTTGTTTCACTTAAAAAATATATTTCCTCACCTCCACATCACCTACCTATAGGGCATGACTTTGTGATTTTCTTTAGGCCAGTGAGATATGATACAGAGTCTGAACTGTGCTTGTTAGGTTGGAATATCTTTGAGTTTCCATCATTGCCATGAGAACATGTGTAACCTTAGCTGCTGGTCCAAGGAAAAGGAAAGAAATGTGAAGTAGACATGGAACAAAATTTAAGCATAGAAACAAGCCCAAACACATTTTAGATTCTGGACTCCCAACTTCTGAACTGTAGCTCCATGAGAGATGATGAATAATTGTCATTTCAAGCCACTGAGGTTTGTGGCATTTTATTACTGAACATAATTGTGGTTATGGCTAAATACTCTAATAGAAAACAAAAATATATTTTTAGAATCCTATGTAAAATGAATGGAACCCAAACATCTAAAATATATGTGGAATCTACAAATGTTTGTAATCTTAATGAGGACATGGGAGAAAGTAAAAGTTTGGAAAATCAGTTAACTTCTGATGATATTGCCTTTCTGAAAATCTGAGAAAGCCTTTAAAATTATTATCTTAGGGGGGCTTGTCATGGAGTAAACTTTCGTGTGCCCCCAAATTTGATATATTTAAACCTAATCCCCAATGTGATGGCATTTGGAGGTGGGGCACTAGGGAGCCAATTAAGCTATGAGTATGGAGCCCCCATGAATGAGATAGATGCTTTTATGAAAGAGACACTGGACAGCCCCTTTGTCCCTTTCCTCATGTGAGAACGCAGCAAGAAAATAGTCATTTATAAAACAGAATATGGGCCCTCACCACTCATTAAGGGGCCTTGATCCTAGACTTCCCTGGCTTCAGAACTGAGAGCAATACATTTGTGTTGTTTACAAGCCATGCAGAGTATGATATTCTGTTACGACTTTATTCAGCAAAAACAAGACATTTTAAAAACAAAGCAGGCAGAAATAAAACAGATTAGGAGAGAAAAATATTGTAATTCTTGAAAATAAAAAGCATACTATTTAAAAATTTTAGAAATCTGTGTAATATGTAAACTATAAACTGAATAGAGTTGAAATCTGACTTCTTTAGTGAATTTCACTACTGAGTGACAAAGAAGAATAAAAGGCCATTTATAAAATATGAAGTTTAGACTTAGGAGCTCAAACATATATCTAATTGGAGTTTTCAAAAAAAGAGAATAGAGATATTTTTATATGTGTTGTTTGAAAAAAGCTTCAGGAATTTTTATGAATTAAAGATATGTGTCACTGAGAATATTTTGCATGATAAACCGAGACAAATAAAGATAAGTTCACACTAGACGTGATAGAGTGAAACTAAAGAATCACAACAATAAATCAAAAATATTAAATGCTTCCAGGGAAACATTGTCTAACAGAATTTTCTGCAATCGCAAACATGTCTTGTCTTTATTGCCTAGTGTCACTAGCCACATATGCCTGTTGAGTACTCAACATATGATTAATGAAACTACTGAGAAATTGAGGTGTGTTTTTTAAAAATATTAGTTTATTGCAGTTTAAATTTAACTAACCAATGGGTCTAATGATCACTGTATTGGAGTATACAGTTCTAGAGAAAAAAGCAATATCAGTAGGCCAATTGCAGAATTCCCATTAGCCTCAAGAAATACCAGAAGGCCATGAGAAACAATCTTCAATAGGCTGAGGAGAAATAACTTACAAATTTGCACGTGTATGTGTGTGTGTTACATATTTTAATACTCAACTAAACTACCATCTAATATTGGAGGTAAAACAAGAAACTTTCTAGGTATTTGCTGTAGAAAACATATTGCATTCATATTCATACGTATACTCTTTATATTTGTTTAAATCAGCCGAAAGAGTTTCCTTTGAATATTTTTACAACAATTGATAAACCATAGCTCAAATTAGAATTGCCATTGCCATAGAATATAAGTAGTATATGTTTGGGAAAAATATTTTTGAAGCCATTTCAAGACTTTTATGCCATATATTATGATTTTAACATTTAGACCAAGGCAGATTGCCTTCTAAAGTATCTTAGATTTTGCAAGGTCAAATTCAAATTGAAAATGTACACATTTCATTATATAAATTATGTATATGTAAAACAATACAATGTGCGTAAAGAAGACCCATAACATATACAAAAGTAAGATTTTTATCAACTACAGACACTCAGTATAATTGCTATTAAATGTAAGAACTTGTAACAAAAATAGGAAGCCAAGATATTTGATTAAAAATTCATAAATTTAATTAACTCTATACTGTAATATAAGAAAAGTAATCAAGAAATTTCAAACACCTTTAAATAGAAATTTAATATCAAGTAGTAATATTAAGATAATGAATGAATTTATTCAATAAAGGGTTAGTGCCTGTCATAGTTTCTTATTATATTAAGAAGAGAGGTAGATATATGTAACATTAATTCATAGTTAACTCTATATACTTTAAAAAATATTAGCACAAGTAAATCTAGCTAAATTGTATAACTTCTAAAACAGGAAAGAGGAAGATAATTTCACAGAAATTAACACAGTCAAAATATTAAACGAGTTTCAAGGAAAGGTAATTATGAAAACAGACCATGAAAAAGACTAAATTGAAGAGATAAAAAAAGATGATATTTCTTTATTAATCAAAATAAAGTATGCAATATTCATAATTTAAAAAAATAAACCAAAAGTTAAAAACAATATGAAAAGGAAGTTATATGACACATTTAAAGGAACAACCTGAAAAGTAGATATAACAATCAATAACTTGCATGCACTTATAAACATAGCATCAAAATACATAACACAGCAGTATGTGACAGAGGCAAAGAGCCTCCCTCTGTGACTCACTTTTCCACAGGGGATACAAGCCACCCAGGCTGAGGGAGAGCAACTTGTTTCTTCCAAACTCTGGAGCTAACCTAGGAAGAGGCTTGGAGATGCTGAGAGGGAAAGACACTGGGAAAAGCTGCAGGCATTTTCCCAGACCTGAGACTGAGACAAGATATCATTTTTAACTGGGGCACATACAAAGTCAGTCATTCTCTGGTGACCCAGCACCATGGTCATACAAGCATTTTAGTCTTGGGCCAGAGGCTGGACTGCTTGTTCTGGAGCAAAGTAGGGACCTACACAGCCAGAACCTGGGGAAAGGACCTCAGCAATAGGCACCGGAATTGTGCTCTCCCCAGTTACAGGCCTAAGATAGGAGGAAGGCTCCTAGAGCCATGGATTCTCCTGGGCAAAGAGGCTAGCAGCCAGGGCCAGTTTGACAACCTAGAACTGGTCTGTGTGTATCACTGCTAAGTACCCCAGCCTGCTCCCCTAAGATTGTCATACAGCCGAGCCCTCTCTGTTCCATCCCCAGGTAGAACACCAGGCTTTTGGAGCATCTGCTTGCTTGGGCCAGCAGCCTGAGTTTCCCCACCCCTTCTGTGAAGAGATCTTGGTGCAGGGGGGCCCTCTATGTTCTGTGTCTAGGCAAATCTCTGGGAAGTCAGAGTACCTGCTTGTCTAGATCAGCAGCTTCAGCTACTCTACCCATCTTGTGCAGAGATGATGGTGAAGTTGGGCCTTCCACACTCCACACCCAGGCAGATTTCCAGCCAACCAGGACACCTGTTCACTGGGAACAGCAGCCCGAGCCAACCAACCCTTGGTGTGCAGAGATTGTGGTGCAATGGGGCTCATTATATTCCATGCCCAGGCAGATCTTCAGGCATCTGGGACACTCACTCTGCTGTATTAGTTTAGGCTGCCTCTCTTCCTCTTGAAGAAAACTTGTGGCTGAAGCAGTGTCTCAGCTTCACACCTAGGCACACCATTTGGTGCTTGCTGGCCACCCATTGGATTGTCCCAGGGCACTGGTGCTTGTGCCTGCCATTTGGGGACCTGAGGTGGATCTGCCTAGTCTGGCAGCACCCATCTTGTCCCCCAACTTGTAGAGCTAAGCAGGGAGCTCAGACCTCTCACAGATCAGCTCATTGCCTGGGGCAACAGAGACCTTAACCCAGTAAACAAGGATCAAATATATACCCAGCTGCATTGGCCACAGCTGGCTCCTACCCCTAAGCTCCATCTGCTGGCTTGTAGGTCAAATTGCACAGACCAATATAAAACTTGGTGACAGAAGTGTGTAGGGCTGTATAAACAAAGCCAAAAGACCCTGCCAAACATTCTTTACAGTCCCACCCTCTAGGGAGGAGAGGAAAGAGGATAGGAAAGGGGAAAGGAAAGAAAAAAAAATTATTGGAAAAGAAGAAAAAACAACATACCTGTGTGAAAATAATTACAAAAATTAGAAGTGCCAGCATCTCCTGATGAGAAGGAACCAGCACATGAATTCTGGCACCATGAAAAATCTTAATGCAGTGACACCAGCAAAGGATCACACTAGCTCTCTAGCAATGGTCCCCAACCAAAATGGACACTTGGAAATGATAGATAAAGAACTCAAAGCATGAATTGCAAAGAAGCTGAACGAAATCCAGTGCTAAGTTGAATATCAACACAAAGAAACTTCTAAAGCAATACAGAAGATGAAGGAAGAGATAAACATCTTATAAAAGAAATCAATCAGAGCTTCTGAAATTGAAAATTTCATTCACAGAATTTCAAAATACAATTTGCTGGGCATGGTGGCTTACAGCTGTAATCTCAACACTTTGGGAGGTCAAAGGTGGGTACATTGCTTGAGCTCAGCAGTTATAGACTAGCCTTGGCAAAATGACAAAACCCGTCTCTACGAAAATAAAAAATAAAAAAAAAAAACAGCAAAAAATTAGCCAGGAGTGATGGCATATGCCTGTGGTCCCAGCTGCTCGAGAGACTAAGGTGTCAGAATCACCTAAGTCTGGGAGGTCAGGTCAAGGCTGCAGTGAGCTGTGTTCATGCCATTGCATGCCAGCCTGGTCAACAGAGTGAGATCTTGTCTCAAAAAAAAAAAAAGAAAGAAAGAAAAGAAAAAAAAAAGTGTTATCAATAGACTAGACCAAGCAGAAGAATACATTTCAGAGCTTGAAGAAAGGTCTTCTGAAGCAACCCAGTCAGATAAAGAAAAAAATAAGTTAAAAAATGAACAGAGTCTTCAGAAGATATGGGATTATGAAAAGCGACCAAACCTATGAATTACTGGCACTACTAAGAAAGAAAGAGAAAAGTAAACAATCTAGAAAACATATTTGAGGGAATAATTCAAAAAACAAATCCCTAATTTTGCTAGAGAGTTAAACATCCAGATACAAAAAATCCAGAGAACACCTGTGCGATAGTACACAAAATGAACAACACCAAGGCTTATAGTTACCAGACTGACCATTATCTATGCTAAAGAAAAAATCTTAATGGTAGCTAGATCACATACAAAGTGAACCCTATCAAGCTAACAGCAGCCTTCTTGGCAGAAACCTTATAGGCCAGGACAGATTGAGGGCCTATTTCCAGCATTCCCTAAGAAAAGGAATTGCAACCAACAATTTCACACACTGCCAAGTTAAGCTGCAAAGTAAAGGAGAAAAAAAAATGTTTCCAGACAAGCAAGTGCTAAGGGAATTTGTTATCATTAAGGGAGGCTTATAAGAGATCCTTCAGGGAGTCCTAGGCATGGAAACAGTAATGATACCTACTACCACAAAAACACACTTAATTATATAGCCCCCAAACCCTATAAAATGACTACAGAATAGAAGCTACAAAGCAACCAGCTAACGAGTTCATGGTAGCATCAAAACCTCACATATTAGTATTAGCCTTGAATATAAATGATCTACATGCCCCACTTAAAAGACACAGAGTGGCAAGTTGGTTATGAAAAACAAGAGTGTTTTGTCTGCTATCGTCAAGAGATTCATCTCACATATAATGACACTCATTGGTTCAAAGGAAAGTGTTGAAGAAAGATCTATCATGGAAATAGAAAAAAAAATGGAATTACTATTTTGACATCAAATAAAAGACTTTAAACCCACAACAGTAAAAAAGGACAAAGAATAGTACTAAATAATAAAGGGTTCAATTCAACAAGAAGACTTAATTATATTAAATATATGTATACCCAACATTGGAATATCTAGATTCATAAAACAAGTACTTCTAGACCAAGAAAATATTTAATGGCCACACAATAAAAGTGGGGGACTTCAACACCCTGTTGAGAGCATTAAACAGATCAAGATAGAAAATCAACCAAGACATTTGGTATTAAATTAGACACTTAAGCAATCAGACCTAATAGACATCTATAGAGCTCTCCACTCATCAACCACAGAGTATACCTTCTTCCCATCTGCACACAGAATAGACTGTAAGATTGACTGCATGCTCAGCCATAAAGCAAGTCTCAATAAAATAAAAAAATCAAAATTATACCATTCATAGTCTTAGACCACAGTGGAATAAAAATAGAAATCAATACCAAAGAGATCTCTCCAAAAAAAAAGAAAAAAAAAAAGCTCAACTTGTTCCTAAATGACTTTTGGGTAAAGAAGAAAGTTTATAGCAGAAAGCAAAAAATTATTTTAAATAAATGAAAACAGAGACATAACCTACCAAAATATCTGTGATATAGCAAAAGCAACATTAAGAAAAAAGTTTGTAGCACTAAACATGAACTCCAAAAAATTAGAACGATCTCAAATTAATAATCTAAAATCATGCCTAGAGGAACTATAAAAACAAGAACAAAATAACTCCAAAGCTAATGGAAAAAAGAAATAACTAAAATCAGAACAAAACTGATTTCTCAATGAATTTGAGACTCCCAAATCCATACAAAGAATTAATGAAAGCAAAACTTGATTTCTTGAAAGCATAAACAAGATTTATAAACTGCTAGCTAGATTAACAAAGAAAATAAAAGAGATCTAAATAATCACAATCAGGAATGACAAAAGCGACATTACAACTGATTCCACAGAAACAGAAAAGAGCCTCAGAAACTATTACAAACACCTTTATGCACACAAACTAGAAATTGAAAAATTCCTGGAAACACGCAATCTTCCAAGATTGAATGAGAAGAAATAGAAACCCTGAATAGACCAATACTGAGTTCCAAAGTTGTGTCAGTAATAAAAGACCTACCAACTAATAAAAGCAACGGACCGGATGAATTCATACTGAAAGTCTGGTAGATGTACAAAGAGAAGCTGATACCAATTCTACTGAAACAATTCCAGAAAATAAAGAAGAGACTTCTTACTAAATCATTCTATGAAACTGATACCAGCATCACCCAGCATTAAAAAACAACAGATGTTGGTGAAGCTGTAGAGAAAAGGGAATGTTTATACACTGCTGGTGGGAATATAAATTAGTTTGGCCCCTGTGAGAAGCAGTTTGGGGATTTCTTAAAGAAGTTACAACAGAACTACCATTCATCCCAGCAATTTCACTACTGGGTATATATCCAATAGTATTAATGAATTGTTCTACCAAAAAGACACAGGCATTCATGTATTTATTGCAGCACTACTCACAGTAGCAAAGACATGGAGTAAATCTAGGTGCCCATCGATGGTGGATTGGATAAAGAAAATGTGGTATTTATACCCTACTAAATACCACACAGCTATAAAAATAATGAAATCATGTTCTTTGAAGCTACATGGATGCAGCTGGAGTGCCTCCTAAGCGAGTCAATGCAGGAAAAGAAAACCAAATGCTGCATGGTCTGACTTATAAGTGGGAGCTAAACATTGGGTAAACATAGATATAAAGATGGCAACAATATACACTGGGAGTTACTAGATCTGGAAAGGAGGGAGAGTGACAAGTGTTGAAAATATAGCTATTGTGTACTATGCTCACTACATGAATTCCAGGATCTATCAAAGTGTTAGGATTACAGGCATGAGCCACCACATTATATGTGTTAAGAATTAAATGTATACATTTAAATTTTTTTTGCCATTATTCCAGTTTTTGGAATAGTGTATGTACATAGTAAAATTTATCAAGGAGCATTTATTGAAGATGTATTATGTGCCAGGCAAGGCACGACTTGATAACTATTAGCAACTCAGAGTTCTAATCCCTCTGCATCAGCACTCAGTAAGCACACTGTACTGTGGAATTTGTAGTAAACCTGGGAAAACTTGAAATTATGAGATTTTTTAGTTACAAAGAAGAAAAAGGGAAGTTCTTTTAATTGAAAACTTCATGAGTTCACGCATTTTAAGATTAGATGCTGTATGACCGAACAAAATATTTAGAGGTCAACATAAGGCTATTTCGAAATGAGTGAAATTAAATTCAAGTTGTCCATTCTGTTTCTAGAAGAATTTGACTATGCTAGTATCACTATGCTATTCCTAAGATCCACCTAAAGCTCTCCAATAATACGTTTTTCTCTCCTAGTGCTACCACTAATTTTTCAAATAATGTGTGTGTACGAAGTGTGACAGCAGAGAAATTAGAACTCTCCAATAAAATCTTATAATATTTCGAATAAGGCCTAACATTGTAGCTTAGTATGCTTTGATGACTATTTTATGGGATTGGACTTGTGCCAAAGGGACAAGCAAGAGAAAAACGTCAGGCTCTAAGAGGATTTGTATCGTACTTTCCAACGCATTAAGACTCATTTATGTTGAAAGAATGGTGCCCTTGAATGGCATATGAATGAGGACATTCATTTTATTTTGTCAATATTTATGCTTCAATTGCCCTATATAGACATACAGTAAAATTTAAATATAGTAACTGTGCACACTGCAAGACACAGACATGTGCATTGAAGAATAATTATACTTAGAAAACACTTGATATAATGTGCCCAGTCTACAAAGCTGGTGATGCACCTATTTCTTTCACTGGAATTATAAATTCTCACTAGGATATGGCACTTTATAACTATACACTTCATAAAGCAGGTGAAGCTATAGAGACCAGAGAGTTCACCCACTGACTTATGGTCATCACATCCTAGAGAGAAAAGCTGTAACAACTGTCCCTGTTGCTTCAGCATGGCCCTAAATCTTCCTGACTTGTTCTATGGAAAGAGACTCCTGGCTCCTTAATTATTAGACAAGTTGATATTTTACTCTCAAGATGTTCTTATTTAAGAATTAAATACTTTTTGAGATCAGTCTCATGATAGCAATAGACAGTGGAACTGAAGTTGAAGAACAAAGCCTGTCTGTCTTATACATAAATATTTGTGTTTTAAAGATGACTTATTGGTGTCTAATGGGCCCCTGGAACTTCCCTTTAAATCAGAAAATATAAATCTCCTGCTGTATAAGAGATTATTGTAAACCCTGGGACAGTCTTCCATGGCTGGCGTATGGAAAAGCAACAGTGTGAAATTATTTGAATTGAATTATTAGTTCTAATAATTGGGAAAATGCATGTTACCTGTTTGCAAAACTTCTTTTTTGAGTATAAGAGTCCATATCTTATGTGGAGGAAGTGAAGGGGAAATGAAAATAGTAACAAAAACAAAATTCCGAGTGGATTCTACTTGCTTCCTGACTTGTAAATGACAGCCCTCCAACTGACTGGAGTCATGATGACATGAGCTGCAGCGAGAACAGTAAACAAAGGCAACCTCCTTTAGGTAAGTGGAAAGCAGTTGGAGAGCAATCGTAGAGAGCAAAGAATATCTCATGTGGCAAGATTTATAATTTTGAGAACATGAAGGCTCAGATGTACATTCTGAGGTAGCAACAAAATGTCAGTAATAAAGCCTAGGAGTTGAAAGAGTTCAGGTTGAGTGGAGAAAGAGAGAACAAGAGAGAGACGTGGGCAGAGATAGTACAGGTGAAAGGAGATAGAGAGAGAGGCAGTGATATAGAGACGAGCGACTCAAGCAGAGAATCTGTACAAACCCATGCAGTGCTAAGTTTACATTTTCACTTAGAGGCACGCAGGCGGCCAAATGTCAGCAAGGAAAAAAAAACTTGGGTAAGAATAGTGACCAGCTGAATTTAAATGTACAGCTATGGGAAGTGGTGAAACAGGGCAGGGAAGGGGAACTCACAATAAACAGCACTAATATTTGCATGAAGTTTTCTTTTGTAGTTGCATCTCTGCCCAGTTTTGGCATTAGGATGATGTTAGTCTCATAAAATGAGTTGGGGAGGATTCCCTCTTTTTGTATCATTTGGAATAGTTTCAGAAGGAATGGTACCTGCTCCTCTTTGTAAGTCTTGTAGAATTCGGCTGTAAACCCATCTGGACCTGGGCTTTTTTAAATTGGTAGGCTATTAATTGCCGCCTCAACTTCAGCCCTTGTTATTGGTGTATTCAGGGATTCAGCTTCTTCCTGGTTTAGTCTTGGGAAAGTGCAAATGTCCAGGAATTTATCCATTTCTTCCAGATTTACTGGTTTGTGTACATAGAGTTGTTTGTAGTACTCTCTGATGGTAGTTTGTATTTCTGTGGAATTGGTGGTGATGTCCCCTTTATCATTTTTTGTTGCATCTATTTGATTCTTCTCTCTTTTCTTTTTTATTAGTCTGGCTAGCAGTCTATCTATTTTGTTGATCTTTTCAAAAAATCATCTCCTGGAATTATTGATTTTTTGAGGGTTTTTTTGTGTCTCTATCTCCTTCAGTTCTGCTCTGATCTTAGTTATTTCTTGTCTTCTGATAGCTTTTGAGTTTTTTGATCTTGCTCCTCTAACTCTTTCAATTTTGATGATAGGGTGTCGATTTTAGACCTTTCCTTGCTCCTCATGAGGGCATTTGTATGCTATGAATTTCCTTCTAGACACTGCTTTGAATGTGTCCCAGGGATTCTGGTATGTTGTGTCTTCGTTCTCATTGGCTTCAAAAAACATCTTTATTTCTGCCTTCATTTCATTATTTATCCAGTCTACATTCAGGAGCCAGTTGTTCATTTTCCATGAGGTTGTGCGGTTTTGAGTTAGTTTCTTAATCTTGAGTTCTAATTTGATTGCACTGTGGTCTGAGAGACTCTATTATGATTTCCATTCTTTTGCATTTGCTGAGGAGTGGTTTACTTCCAATTATGTGGTCAATTTTAGAATATGTGTGATGTGGTTCTGAGAAGAAAGTATATTCTGTGGATTTGGGGTTAAGAGTTCTGTAAATGTCTATTAAGTTCACTTGGTCCAGATCTGCATTCAAATCCTGGATTTCTTTGTTGATTTTCTGTCCCATTGATCTGTCTAATATTGACAGTGGAGTGTTAAAGTCTCCCACTATTATCGTGCAGGAGTCTAAGTCTCTTTGTGGTCATTAAGGACTTGCCTTATATATCTAGGTGCTCCTGTATTGGGTGTGTATCTATTTAGGATTGTTAGCTCTTCTTGTTGTAATGATCCTTTTATCATTAGATAATGCCCTTCTTTGTCTCTTTTGATTTTTGTAGGTTTAAAGTCTGTTTTATCAGAGACTAGGATTGTCACCCCTACTTTTGTTTGTTCTCCATTTGTTTGGTAAATCTTCTTCCATCCCTTTATTTTGAGTCTATGTGTGTCTTTGCACATGAGATGGGTTTCTTGAATACAGCACACTGACGGATCTTGGCTTTTTATCCAATTTGCCAGTCTGTGTCTTTTGATTGGGGCATTTAGTCGATTTACATTTAATGTTAATATTGTTATGTGTTAATTTGATCCTGCCATTTTATTACTAGTTGGTTTTTTTTCCCTTTGTTTGGCGTAATTTCTTCATTGCATCATTGGTCTTCACCATTTGGTCCTTTTTTGCAGTGGCTGGTACTGGTTTTTCCTTTCTGTGTTTAGTGCTTCCTTCAGGAGCTCTTACAGGGCATTTCTGGTAGTGACAAAATCCCTCAGCAATTGCTTGTCCATAAAGGATTTCATTTCTCCTTCACTTATGAAGCTTAGTTTGGCTGGATATGAAATTCTAGCTTGAAAGTTCTTTCTTTAAGGATGTTGAATATTGGCCCCCACTCTCTTCTGGCTTGTAGGGTTTCTGCTGAGAGATATGCTGTGATTCTCATGTGCTTCCCTTTGTGGGTGGCCCGACCTTTCTCTCTGGCTGCCCTTAGTATTTTTTCCTTCATTTCAACCCTGGTGAACCTGATGATTATGTGCCTTGGGTTTGCTCTTCTAGAGGAGTAGTGTTGTGTTGTTCTCTGTATTTCCTGTATTTGAATGTTGGACTGCCTTGCTAGGTTGGGGAAGTTCTCCTGGATAAGAGTGTTTTCCAGCTTGGATTCATTCTCCCCATCATCTTCCAGTACACCAATCAGGCATAGGTTAAGTCTTTTCATGCAATCCCATATTTCTTGAAAGCTTTGTTCATTTCTTTTCACTCTTTGTTCTCCTTTCTTGCCTTCTCATTTTATTTCATTGATTTGATCTTCAATCTCTAATATCCTTTCTTCTGCTTGATCTATTCAGCTATTGAAACTTGTATATGCTTCATGAAGTTCTTGTGCTGTTTTTCAGCTTCATCAAGTCGTTTATGTTCTTTAAGCTGGTTATTCTAGTTAGCATTTCATCTAACTTTTTTCAAGGTTTTTAGTTTCTTTGCATTGGAATAGAACATGTTCCTTTAACTCACAGAACTTTGTTATTAACCACCTTCTGAAGCCTGCTTCTGTCAGTTTGTCAAATTTGTTCTCTGTCCTGCTTTGTTCTCTTGCTAGTGAGGAGTCATGAACCCATGGTGGGGGAGAGACATTCTGGTTTTTGATGGTTTCATTCTTCTTGCGCTGGTTTCTCCCCATCTCTTGGATTTATATAGTTTTGATCTCAGGTAGCTGCTTGGGGAGGCAGCCTTTCCTTTGTCAGCCTGCAGAGGCGCTGCTGGGCTGCCAGAGATTCAGTGGAGCTGCTGTATCTTTTATTTACTCAGGAAAATTAGGCTGGTTTCTGTAATGGCTGCTTCCCTTCTGCCTGCCGAGCTGGAACATTCCTGGTTGCTTTCTAACTGACATTCTGGGTGCCTAACTCTGGAGTGAGTTTTTTGGCTGGCTGGGCTTTGCGTGGCAGCAGGGGACCATCCTGCCATTTGGGCTGTTTCCCTGTGTTCCATTCCCCTTCTTACTGGAGCGGGTAGCTCGATCCCACTGGCTTTTTGGCTTTCTCAGCGTCAGCCAGTGCTTCTGCCTAGATCTATGGTGACAGCCCCAGGGCTGAAGTTGCTGTTTTGCCCTGTTCAGGCAGCTTGCTAAGGCTTTTCAGCCCAGCGAAGATCTCCTGTTCTGTGGGTTGTAGAGGGCTTGGGTAGAACGCTGTTTCTGAACCGAAGTCCCAGAGGGGGAGATCCCCTTGTCCTCCGGTAGGTTGGGCACTCCTCTTGGGTGGGGCAGTGCCCCAGCTTGCCGTAACTTGCCCTGTTTGGTTTATACCCACTGTCCAACCAGACCCACAAAATGAACCTGGTACCTCGTTTGGAATTGTGGAGACCACTTGGCTTCTGCTTGTCTCTGGCTGGGAGCTGCTTTCCAGAGCTGCCTCTTATTCAGCCATCTTGGGATCCCCCCATTCATTTCATTTTAATAAAAATTCGTAAACATGAATGAATGCAGGAGACAGACCACCTCTCTATGAGAATGCAGCGTAGTTCAGAGAAAGTCTGTTTACCAAAACCTAAATACATTTTTATACTGGAATCTTAAATTTTTTCTATTTTTATTTTTAATCATGGTAAAATATACATAACATAAATTTACCATCTCAATCATTTTAAGTGTACAGTTCAATGGTATTAAGTCCATTCATATTATTGTGTAACCAATTTCCAGAATTCTTTTACCTTGCAACAATGAAACTCTATACTCATTAAATAACAATTCCCCATTATCTCCTGCCCCCAAATCTTAGCAAACACCATTCTGTTTTCTCTCTATATAAGTTTAACTGCTCTAGTACCTCACATAAATGGATTTGACATTTTGTGGCTCTCTTATTTCACTTAGAATAATGTCCTTAAGGTTAATCCTGTTATAGTGTATGCCTGAATTTTCTAAGACTGAATAATGTTCAATTATATGTATATAACACATTTTGCTGGATAGAAATGGGTTTCTCCTACCTTTTGGCTATTGTGAATAATCTGCTTTGAACATGAGTTGTATAACTATTTCTTTGAGACCCTTCTTATAATTCTTTGGGGCATATACCCACTAGTAGGTTTACTAGATCATATGGTAGTTCTATTTTTAACTTTTTGGGAAACCACCATATTATTTTCCATAGTGGCTGCAAAATTTTGCAATCTCACCAACAGTACACACAAATTCCAATTGCTCCACAGTCTCACCAATACTTGTTATTTTCTATTTGTTTGTTTGTTTGTTTGATAGTTATCCTAATGAGTATGGGGCAGTATCTCTCTCTGGTTTTGTTTTGAATTTTCCTAAAGATTAGTGATATTGAGCATATTTACATATGTTTATTGGCTAGCATCTTAATTTTGATCAGGTTCCCCATTTTACTCTTCAACTTGGCTATAAGTGATCTTTTTAAATGTATTATATATTGATGATTTTCAAGGGAATGTTCTATGGACTATCATATGCAATTAAATCAATGAAATGACAGTATAACCAATAAAATGTAACATTCAATGCATATTTTATTTTGTTTTTAATGCAGAAGAGTTTTAGATTAGTTATGTTTTCTTTTAGAATGTAAAGTCCTCTCTAAAATAAAAAGTAAATTCTAACCTCTGCATGATAATACTTTTACTATCTTTTGATTAGTAAAATATATACTGTGACAAAAATACTACTAGGCCTTCAGTTACTTGTTGTATTGATCAGCATAATTAATACTAGCTGCTGCAGCAGACAAACCTGAAACCTTCGCTGCTTGGAACAAGATGGTTACTTTGTCTTTTATGTAGAGACCAATATGGGTCAGGTGATTTTCCAACATCTAATGGCTATGCCTGTTAGAAGGCATGAACTCCAAAGTCACTGCAAGAGGGGAAATGAGGAATGGAGTGGGTATTGAAACTCATAACTGCCTTGGCCACTTCCTCTTATGGTAATTGGCTAGGCTTAGTCACATGGTACTAACCCATCTGCAGTGAAGGCTAGGAAATGTAGGAGAACACATGTATTTTGGGGGCACTGACTCTGGAAGACATATTAATGAACTTGTATTTTATTAAACACAGTAGTGGCTATAGTTGAAAAATAGCAATAAATAGATGTGTGATTAGCCTATAAAACTTGTACACAGGAATTTGTAAACCTTTTGCAATAACTCTATGATACATATGTCCATCATTAATCAAATAACATTGATATTTTAACAGGCAGAGAATTAGAAGCACAGAGCTTAAGACTATTTTGTTTCCAGGTAAGAACATTGCTGAATTCAAGGGATGAATGTATTTATTATTTTTATAATGTCACCAGAGTGAACATTAATGGTAGAATTTTCTCCCATAGCCACTCCAATGATAATATTAATTTCAATTGCTTCAAAGTAGGATTGTTGAATTATTCATTATTGTGCATTCTTCTTTGCCTGTATTGTGCAATAAATTAATTTTGCCATTTTGATTTGAAATTTTCTTAGCTGGTATATTTGTTTTGACTAATCGATTGTATCTTAAAGTTGTTTTGTATTATAGAGATGTTCATTAATTCATCTATAAAATTGACTTAAATTCAGTTGAAAAGCACACAGCATATTTAGTATATGATACATATATACCTTATGCCTTATCTTTGAGTGCCCATATAATTACATAAAGACTGTGCCTACATTATACCAAATCACCCCATTTAAAAAGTTCTAAGTCTGTAAAACCAGTTGTTTAGCATCACATATATGAACAAAAAAGTATTGTTTGAATTACTCCCAACTTTTAAAAGCTACTGAATCATATCAGAGCATATTATATTTTGGAACACGGTGACAAAACATAACAGTATTACCTTGTGCTTTATTACAGCGGCAAATCTTAGCCCCTAACAGTTTCTGCTGGCTTTGTCTCACACATTTGAGAAAAATAGATATTAGTTTCCACTTTGCTGTGAACTCACTCATGATGTCTCAACTTACTTTTTAAAAATAGAGCCAACATTAGTTTACTTCTAAAATATATTTTTGGCAATGACTGTAGTTTATCTGAAATCTTATCTCCACAATAAGAAGCATTAGGATCATCTTGCATTATCAGGCATTCTTATGTATTTCTAATACACTTAAAATTATATGTATCTGATTAATATTCAATAAAGTTTTAATAAGCTTATAATCCAGAGTTATGATTTACAAGTCACTTGATTTTTTTTGTATTAAATTTGGAGAGTGAATATTCTTAATAGATGAGATGTATATAGGTTTAGTCATACGAAATTTATATAGAATTAAGGCTGTCAAGAAGACTCTCTAACAGAAGTAATCTAGATTTTCTGGAAAACTAGGATAAATAAGAACAATAAAGCAACTATTTTGAGTAAATATAAATGAAGGAAAGAATTGGGTTGTATTGTATGATCTTTGGTTGTTCCAGGTAAGATATGAAGGCTCTATAGCTGTGACAGAATATTTTCAGAATGCCTTTCTCAGACAAAACTGCAAATTTTGGTGTCTGGTAGATTAATTTTTTCAGTCCTTCAGCTTGTGTGACTCTTGCTCATTTAGTCATTTTTATCATTAAAGACACCAGAGTAAAATGATGTCCCCACGTTCACACAAGAATCATTGGTAGAAAAGAATATTAAAATGCTTAGTCTACGATTGTCTAGTTCATTTCATAGCCCTAGAAACACTCTATGGCATTTATCTCAAGCTGTTTTAAAGTCTTCAATGGTATTTGTCTTTAAGAATATGTTGTTTTTCCAACACACCTTATTTTTTTGTTTTTTGCTAGAGGGAAATATGAATTAATTTCTTGCAAGTTCTTTGATAGTTCTACTTTCATTTATATCAAATACATTTTATAAATCCTACAGGTTTGCTTTGGATTGTTTATAGAAATATACTTGGAAGAAAAATAAATGATTGCTAAGCTGGATTTCAGTCATGGAGTAATCAGACACTTTCATGGAGTTCATCCTTATTTATGATTTATATTTGTTTTTTCTTAACTGGCTGCAAGGTACATGAAGGATAATAAGCCAGAATACTATGAAAATATATGTAAATGTTTATTCAAATGTGTTATTTTCACCTGATAACAGTGTTTTTTTTTTAAAAAAGTTTTCTCTATTGGAGCTTATTTTTCAGAGCAACTCACTCGATTTTTTTCCCTCTGCTTTGCTTTGCTTATATTTAGGGTTTTTATTTATTTATTTATTGCAAATTACAAGAGAAGAGGCAAAAGTTTCATTCTCCCAGAAGAAAGTGCACTCACTACAACTTCATCACGCCATAAGTTGAAAAGCAGGGGAATGTGATAATGATCCTGTTACTACTGTTTCCAAAGATCACAGGCTAGTGGTAAACGTAAGTAAACAATCAGGCCTGATACATAATCTAAGGCATAAGAGAGCCTTGCACAGTATTGAAATTTATAGCAACATTCTCAAAATCAAAATCTGTGTGTATAGTGAGGTGTGTGTATGTGTTTACCTTTTATTCTTGAACAGCTTCCCATGAGATACTAATACCCAATGAGTCAAAAAGTAAAACATTAGAGCACTAGCAAGCACTAAATAACTGTTTTGACTGAGGTGCACCAATTTTTCTGGGTTAACCATTGTTTTAATATTGTAAGTATGCACCAGAATGAGGAAATCTGTGTGTCCAATGATAAGCCACAACATCTTTCTCTCAGTGATATCAAAAGTATACATGATGAGAGGTATGTTAGTAATACTATAATCCCAGATGGTAGCTGGTGGCTGTGTTCGAATAGCATTGAAGTTTAAAGTACCTGGGCTCCAGAATCAGAATGCCAGACTTAATTATGGTTCTGCATTGTCTAGCTGCTTGATCTTAGGTGAGTTACTTAAACTCAATTTTCTCTTCTGTAAAATGTGTGTGTCAACAGTACCTACCTTATTTTTATTGTTGGGATTAAATATGCTATTTAACTATAAAATGTATTAAAAGGCTTAGTACAATGCCAGGCACTTACTACTTAGTAAAATTAGCTAACATCATTAAACAAATTCTCACCAAAGATTTTACAACTAACATATCATCAGAAAATATGAGTTAGGTATTTAATAATTGTGTCCAGAAGAAATGTAAGTCCATAGGTAATGAGGGCAGATTTTCCATATAATGTGTTTTGGGTATGCTAGAATACAAAATGATTTTCTTGGTGATTAAAGGAAAAATCTCTACTGACTCACTAAAACAAAATAAATTAATGCAGCAAGTGACTTAGGGAAAGAACGAAACTGAGAGAGTTAGAAATGTTTAGCAATCTCTGATTTTTCAGTAAAAGAAAAGGATTACCTTATTTAAGATAGAACTATAGCTTATCTCATGAAAGACTATAAGCTGCTTATGGAATCTCTGTGACAGGAACCACAAGTTAGATATCACTGGGCTTAACAGCAATAACTCTATAGGGGATTATTTTTTGTTTGTTTTATTTTATTTTATATTAAGTTCCGGGATACATGTGCAGGATGTGCAGGTTTGTTACATAGGTAGATGTGTGCCATGGTGGCTTGCTGCACCTGTCACTCCATCCCCTAAGTATTAAGCCTAGCATGCATTATCTATTTTTTCCTGATGTTCTTCTCTCTCTCATCCCTGGACAAGTCTCACAGTGTGTTGTTACCCTCCCTGTGGCCATGTGTTCTCATTGTTTGGCTCCCATTTATAAGCAAGAATATGCAGTGCTTGGTTTTCTGAGGATAGCAGTAGTTTCCTGAGGATAATGACTTCCAGTTCTATACACGTCCCTGAAAAGGACATTATCTCATTCGTTTCTATGGCTGTATAGTGTTCCATGGTGTATATGTACCACATTTTCTTTATCCAGTCTATCATTGATGGACATTTGGGTTGATTCCATGTCTTTGCAATTGTGAATAGTGCTGCAATGAACATACACGTGCATGCACCCTTATAATAGAATAATTTATATTCCTTTGGGTATACCAGTAATGGGATTGCTAAGTCAAATGGTATATCTGGTTCTAGGTCTTTGAGGAATTGCCACACTGTCTTCCACAATGGTTGAACTAATTTGCATTCCCACCAACAATGTAAAAGCATTCCTATTTCTCTGCACCCTCGCCAGTATCTGCTTTTTCTTGACTTTTTGATAATCATCATTCTTGGCATGAGATGGTATCTCATTCTGGTTTTGATTTACATTTCTCTAATGATCAGTGAAATTGAGCTTTTTTTCATATGTGTGCTAGTTGCATAAATGTCTTATTTTGAGAAATGTCTGTTCATGTCCTTTGCCCAGTTTGTAATGGGATTGTTTGCTTTTTACATGCAAGTTTGTCTTAAGTTCCTTATAGACCCTGGATATTAGACATTTGTCAGATGAGTTGCAAAAATTTTCTCCCATTCTGTAGGTTGCCTGTTCACTCTGATGATAGTTTCTTTTGCTGCGCAGGTCTTTAGTTTAATTAAATCCTATTTGTCAATTTTTGCTTTTTTTGAAATTGCTTTTGACATTTTCATGAAGAAATCTTTGCCCTTGCAGATGTCCTAAATGGTGTTGCCTAGATTTTCTTGTAGAATTTTTATAGTTTTGGGTTTTACATTTAAGTCTTTAATGAGAATGGATTGTTTTCTTTTCAGTTTTTGTTCTTCTTTTTCCAAATGTTAAATGTATAGTGCTATAGTACCCATCGCTTAACATTTGCTTTTTGGTATTGAACAGCTTATTAATGTATATCAAGTAAATGTGATTGTTTCTTTATTTTATTCTGTGGCTATTTCATTGATAAACATCGTGTCATATTGCTTTCCTATCTAGATTCATACTTCATAGCATTTGGCCAATGAAGAGTTCCATTATTTATTTTTGCCAGTTCAGTGATGTATTTAACAACATTGTAAAATAGTTTAATATTGTAACTATTTTTCAACATATTTTTAAAAAGTGTTTGATTTTTAAAGGATATTCTTGAATTTTTTAGAAATAGAAGTGTAAGCATTGACATATAAATGAGGTGAGGGAGTGTGATTCTCACACTAATCTCTCTCTTGAATGTTTATGTAAAACTCCTGAACACACAGATCAATACCATGACAAGGTTAAGATTGTACTAGGAATGCAAAAAGGTTTTTTTTATATTAGGAAGTGTATGAATGCATATCTTAATACATAAATAGTGAACAACATCAACTCATAACCATAAGTGTTGAAAATTTATTTGATAATATTCCATATTCATTCTTGATAAAAACATAATGACATTACCTATTTTACATAATAAAACATACAGATATTAACATGATAATTTGCATGACACTTAATGTGAAAACATTAGAGAGATGTGCATAAAGTTATGCATGTGGCAAGTATGTCTGCTATCACCACTGTTACTTATCATTTTCCCAAAGCATTAGGCAAAGCAAACAAGAGAAAGAAAATAAAGGTATACAAATTGGAAAAAAAGAAGGTAAAATTATAATTTTAAACAAATGATACAATTTATACCTCTGATACCAGGAAAATCTGATCAAAATCCAGCCACAATTAATTAATTTTATGGCTGTGCATAAAATTAATTTAATAATTTACATCTTCCCTGCATCCAAATAATAAAATTAGCAAATATAAAGAAAGAAAAACTCTCTTTGATAGCAATAAATGATAAAATATTTGGGCATATAATCAATAAGAATGAGCAGTTTTATATTTAAATTTTTTTTAATGTTACTGACAATGAAGACTACAGCACCTGGAAAAACATCTTATAATTTAACAGGAGAAGATTCAACATTATAATGATATCAAATCTAAGTTATCTTAGAAATTTTGCGTGATTTAAATAAAAACAAGATAATTTTAGGAATCGGACAATGTCATGCTAAATACTAGGTGGAAAAAATAAGCAAACAATAATTGTTAGGAAAGTTCTGGAAATAAAAGTGATGAAAGAAGTCTAATCATTCTAGACAAATAGGTACAAATGAAATCAGAAAGGTAAAGAGCAAAATCAGTGGAGAATTTTTTAAAAATAATCTTACATCAAGGGAGGAATTTCTTAGTGCGACTCAAGAGAGATTACAAAATAACTGATTAATAATTTGCCTCAATAAAAACAGCCATGGAAAACGACACCATAAACAAAGAAAATAGAGGCCAAATTAGAACAAATATTTGCAACTTATATCATAGATAAAGAGCTAGTTTTCCTGCTGTGTAAAGCATGCTAGCAAATCATTAACACAATGACCCGACAGCTCAGTAGGAAAATGAGAAAAGAAAATGCATAGGTTGTTCACAGCAAAAGATATCCAAATGGCTCTCACATATTTGAATAATTGCACAAACCCATTCATGATAAGAGAAATTTAAGTTACAACTGCAGTAGCATACCACTTCTTAGACTGGTAAACATCTAAAGATCAATAACACACTACATTGACAAATGTATTGGGAAACAATATAAATTGGTATGGTTTATATGAGGTGCAATTTAGCAATATATTGCAAAGACAAAAATACATATATTCTGGCTGGGCACTGTGGCTTACATCTGTAGTTCCAGCACTTTGGGAGGCCGAGGCAGGTGGATCACACGGTCAGGAGTTCAAGACCAGCCTGTCCAAGATGGTGAAGCCCCGTCTCTACTAAAAATACAAAAAGTATCTGAGTGTGGTGGTGGGCACCTATAGTCCCAGCTACTTGGGAGGCTGAGGCAGAGAATTGCTTGAACCTGGGAAGCAGAGATTACAGTGAGCTGAGTTCATGCCACTAGACTCCAGCCTGGGCAACAGAGCAAGACTCCATCTAAAAAAATAAAAACGTTCTTTGACCTGGCAATTCTATTTCAAAACAATTATCCTGTAAACTCCAACATGTTTTAAATGACATATGTACAAGTTATTTATTGTAGCATCATTGGTAATAGCAAAAGATTGAAAACAGTAAAATATTTATCAATAGTGGACTGATTAAATAAATAACAAAATCACTTAACTGAAGAGGAAAAGAATAGGAAATTTTGTTTTATGTATTTATGTGAAACATTGTTGAAGATACATGTCTTACTCTGTTCAGGCTTCTATAACAAAATATCATAAATTGAGTAATTTATGAAGAGCATAAGTTTATTTTTCAGAATTCTAGAGCCCGAAAAATCCAAAATCAAGATGCAGGAAGGTTTGGTGTCAGGTGAGGCCCATTTCCTGGTTCATAGATGGTGCTTTCTTCCTGTGACTTCACATGATGGAAGGCGTAAGGAATCTTTCTCAGGCCGATTTTTAAGGGCTCTGATTTTATTTACAATAGTATGGCCACTTTCCAAATGTTCTACCTCTTAATAGGGGGTTAGGATTTCACCACATGAATTTTAGAAGGACACAAACATTCAGATTATAGCATATAATAGATTAAAAAAGAAATGGACAGAAGAGTGCAAGCTAGCATTAAAGCAAGATATAAAAAGAAATTGCTTGTAGGTATATTAAATATCTTCAGATTCATGTCTAAAAACCTGTATAGTAATTTATTCTAGGGAGGAAAAGTGGACAGTAGGTGCAGAGGTAGGGAGGAAATTTCATTTTTGACCCTTTTTGTACATTTTTGAGTGCCATAGCAGTAGTGCTTACTATGTTTAAAATAAATTTAAATTAAAGAAGAAAAAGAGGCATTCATTTTTGTCATCTGTGAACTAAATGAAAATGGTTCACTGAAGTAGTTTAAATGGAGTAGGTTGAGGGGAAAATAGAGAATGAGAAATTAGAGAAAGAATAAAATATAAGTATAGAAACATAGACATATTTTTAATAAGTTTGTCTGTGTTTGGGGTTATAAATAAGGATATGATCGGAAAATTTCTTTAGATAGGTAATACCAATGGTTAATGAGATAAATATAGATAATAAAGGAGGATAAATAATGCTTCAGTATATGTTCATGTTGTTGGGAGATTATCCAATATTTAGAACATACATTTTTTTAAATGTAAGAGGCTATTTATTAAAAATAATGACATTGGTTTTGAACACTGGATTTTTTTTTCTGATAGGAATTAGATAAAACTATTTACTATCTATTAAGGACACTCGTATTTGGTGCCAAGAAGAACTTCTTATATGCATCTATTTCTATAATGAAGGGGGAAGATGGTAACTGAGTAGATGAAACAAACCTGTCTGATCATGGGACAAGGCAATCCTTGGGCAGACAGCATGGTTCACTGTCTCCTCCCTGCCATCCCTCCTACTTTCAGATTCCACCAATAACCATAATGTTTGCGGGTGGAAGGAGTGAGAAATGAGGAAGTGGCACTCTGCAGGTCTAGCACCACCAAACAAATGGAAAACAGTTATGTGAAAAAGAGAGAGAAAAGTTATGAAATGTTTCTGTTTCAATACCTATAATTATGTAGAAATGTATTTTGCTTTCCATTCCAACAAACATTCTACTCTTGTTAATCTGTAACTCTCAGGAAAATTTATTTTGCCTATTGCATCTGCCTCTCACCGTCCAATTCACACCCGACCCCAATGCTGATTACTCACACCCACATATCTTCTCTATTCCTACCGCTTTTCAATGTGCTCTCCTTTGGCTTTCTCTTTCTATCATGAAAAATTGTTCCACTTTCTCTCCTTGTCCTCCTCTAACATGTCATATCCTACTGTCCACACCAGCAGGCTCTCTACCTTCTTCTGCTTCAAGTCCACTTTTGGACCACTCAACTGACAACATAGGAAACTGAATAGAGCTACTGCATAGCACTTTAGTAGGTAAATACTACACATAGTGCAGCATCTAGCACACTGGCTGTGAATTGAGCATAGTTAGTTAATGTTACTTTAAATAATTAATAGTAAATTTCAGGAGAGGGAAATTTTTACTTAACTGAAAACTACTCTGTTAACAGAGCTGCCTACAAAGACCCAGGTACTTTTTTTTCCAAAGTAGGATTTTCATTCTGGACAACTAACTCCTAGTTTGCTGTAATAGAGTCTTCATTAAGTAGGCAGTTGGTCTGAAAGATACCTAAAATCATTTCCAAATTTTAAGTTTATAAACAATGGATTCATTTTCTACCTATTATTGAAGTTGAATCCTGTATCTGCATTGCTTGTGAAGAAGTCAAGTTGCTTATAGTAAAGTGATTTATTTTTTATGTAAGATATTAGTTCTATATCAGAATATTCCTACCTTTAAAAATAGCTAACCAACTTAAATATTCAACTAGCTTTTGCTGGAGGAGTTTTACTGAAATGAGTTGAGACAGAGACTGCACAGGCCTCCAGCTCTGCAAGGGCAACCGAGAGGAGAGACAACTTGCTAAGCCTTTCAAAAGAATGGGGGAGTATTGGTTCCAGACCTGCTGCAGAGAGAGGCTCAAAGGGACTCAGCACTGGCAGAACAAAGAAACCCAGGAGGGAAGCTTTGTTCCAAAAGAGAGGTTTTTGCTTCAGGAGAAGACTGTTCCAAGGAAAAGGAGACTGGCTGTTTCAAACTCAAAAAAAAAAAAAAAAAAAAAAGCTTATCTCATGACTCTTAGCAAAATAGTGAGTAGAAAAGAAATATTAACTTGTATCCAGCTGAGAGAAGTGGATCAAAGGAAACCTACTGCATGTCTAGGAAAAGAAACGACTCTTTCTTGTACTTTGCTTTTGCCTTCTTTCCTTTCATTCTATAGTTTGCATTTTTCTATTATTTATGGTTGATAAATGTGCTTTGATTTTATAATCTATTTTTGTTTGTTTTCTCTATATCATTCATATTTAATTCCAGAAACATTTGTGGATGTCTGTTACGGAGCTGACACTACACAAAGCACTGCAGTTTACAAAATGAGTAGGACACGGCCCCTTCCCATATGGACCTATTAGCCTAGTATGTAGCCACACAACTTACGGCAGTAACAGTAAGTGGTTAAAAGGCACAGGCTTTTGGGATAAGAGAGAGACAGAGAGAGAGAGAGATTCACATTCTGAATTTACCAACTACATTATTTAAAGGACTATGTAAAGTAAATTAGATTCTTGTCCTCAGTTTCCTTATTTGTAAACTGTGAATATGTTTCATGGATTATAAATTAAAGATTAAATAAGATCATGTATGTATATATACATAAGGCAAAAAAAGTGCCCAGCACAAAATACATTTTAAATAAGTGTTAACTACTGTGACTATTTCCACCATTATTGCCACCATAATTATTCTAGCAGGATGCTATGGCATTATTTTTATATATCATAATTAATATTATCTGGAAGAGGACTGGAGAAGATACTGGGATGCCTATTTCTGACTCAGGCCTTGAAGCATTGAATCATTTCTTTGTGGGAAAGAAGACAAAGACATTTCTAGCAGGAAATATGAGGAAACAAAATTAAGAAACTTTATTTATTAAATTGAGTGCTAAAAGATCCAGGTCTCAGTTGTAAATGGTGTTAAGCCAGATAGATATCTGCTTTCCTCTCAGATACATTTTTGACTTCTTTCTACTTTGCTTTCTGTCCCAGAATTTGACGTGTATGGATTGCATCAACAGGTTCTTACGGTTCCAGCCAATGGGAATCCCCCAAAAAGTACTAGAGGGAGGGAGGAAACAAATCAAGACATTATTTCCCTAGTTCCCTCCCTAGAAGGTAGCCTTGGGCTAGTTGTGGCCATTGATAAATGTTCACTATTCTTCATATTGTGACATGTTCTACCCTTAGTCTCGAGATTCTAGTAACTTCTCCCTTACCTTCTTGCTTTAGGTCTAGGTTGGCAACAAATCTTCTATTGAAAGTTCCAGGTTCTGCAAGATTCCTTTATAGCAAGGGTGTCCAATCTTTTGGCTTCCCTGGGCCACACTGGAAGAAGATTTTCTTAGGCCATATATAAAACACACTAGTGGTAGCTAATGAGCTAAAAAAACAGTTCACAAAAATCTCTCATACTGTTTTAAGAAAGTTTACAAATTTGTGTTGGGCCACTCAAATTTGTTATAAGCTTGCTTTATAATTTCCCATTTCCTGTCTACTTCATTCTAATTCATATTTTTATGACTCAACTCTTATAGAGTTTTTCTGATATGAGTATACTCTTCATTTCCTGTTATGACTTCACTTATAGAAGTACTGATGGCTTTATTAAAACTTTGTTTATTCATTAATTTATTCTATGATAAAATAAACATCTGTCGAGTGCTTATCAGGGTGCTGCTAAACATTGCCTGGTCTCATGGAGTTTACAGTCTAGTGTGAGATATATACAAGTAAATAGCAATGACAGTGTAGTATAACAGATGTTAAAACTAAGAATGTAAAGGTGCTTAGAAACATATTGCAATGGCATCTGACATGGATACGACTGGGTGACAAGTATGTGATATGGGGTTTGTTCAGTGAAAAAGAAAGTGTAGAGCATAAGGAAGTGAGAATACAGGCATTTACTATACAATAAGATGCTGCTGCACTTTGGGAATGGTAATGAATGACAAATAATGAAACACAGTGAATCTAGATGTACACATTTTGTCCAAAGAATTAATCATAGAAGCCCCGTGATGAGAATGGTTTATTAAACCTTGACCTGAACTGATTTGGATACGGTCCTTGTCTTAGGTGGATTTGGGGATGCTCTGACCTCATTGGATAGAGTCAACTATTGCTCCTAATTGGTAGACAGGACCTGGGTTTATGTATCTGCAAAGTGCAATCTTAAGTCATCTTACTCAAATTTATCTTCTATATCTCAGAAACAATATTATTTCTTGCTCCTCTACCATTGTTTATTGATTTTTACTTTAAACTGTATCAAATTAATGGTTGATACCCGTTTTATTGAGGGTTCTCCAGAGCAACAAAACCAATAGGATGTATAAATAGAGAGATACCGATTTGAAGGAATTGGCTCATGTGATTGTGGAAGCCGGCAAATCTGAGACCAGAAGCTAAAGAGCCAGGGAAATTTTGATTTTATAGTCTTGAGTCTAAAGGAAGATCAGAGACAGAATTATTTATTCTTCAAGGGACCTCAGTCTTTTCTCTTAAGGCCTTTGTCTGACGGGATAAGGACTACACACATTAGGTAGGGTAAACTATTTTACTCAGAGTCTGTTAATGTAAATTTTAATTACATCTAAAAACATTTTCACAGCCATATAGAGACTATTGTTTGATCACAAAACTTGGCATCATTGCCTACCCTTGTTGACACACAAAATTAACCATCACAATGCCCATGACCTCCACATCTTTTCTACCTGCTCCCTTGCCCAACCTTTAGCATTGCAGTCCCATCAATTTCAATTACTTTTTCAAAGGGCATAAAGGAGTTTTTAAAATATAATTCTAGTGACTTTTTGACTACTCTGGGCCTTTTGGTAACTTGGTCACCTCCACCCTCATGGAACCACTCCTTTCTTTTTTATTTCTAGTAAATGTCAGGTCTTTTTGCCTGCATATCTGATTGGTCAACTGTGAGCATTCCGCAAGACTTAGTACTTAGTTTGGAGTTCTCTCCTTCTAATTCTCATTTTTGGAGAACACATTTATTATGCTGGTTTCAACTGTTAGATCTGTGCCTGTGACTTTCAAATTTTTTTATGTCTTGAACTCTCATCCAGGAGTTGTTTTTGTATTATTAAACTTTTTCTACCCAATTACAATTGGTAAATTACATGCAATTTACCAATAAAATTGTCTATCTTTTCCCCTATATCTTCTTGCTGTCTCGTCTATCTTATAATTGGTTATTAAATAATTCCACCTTAAACAACTTTGATTGTATAATTCTTCTGATCCAAAATCACAATCACTCATACTTCAAGTCTAAGCTACTTTACCTACTTGTCAATGTCTTTCATAATTTCATCACCTGTCTGATCTTTTATCTTTTTACTTTACTACATGCTCTGATTAGGTAAATTCACTTACTGCCACCAGATTCATTTTGTCCATTCCTGATCAGGTAATCATTCCTATGTGGGATGCTGAGAATGAACAAAACATGGTCTCTACCCTTCAGATCCTGACAGTAGCAGATCAGTGCCAGATATGCAGGAAGTCAATGGAGGACTTAACCTGCACAGCACATGCTAATACAATTCAGCCTATGACTAAGCATTTTAGTAGTTGTATAAACCACTTTTAGCATGCAAGTGACTTTTCTAATCGGGAGTAAGGTGTAAAATGAAGGTCAGTAGAAGTCAGGGATAAACAAATAAACCTTGGTTTCACTCTCTCACACGCATTCTCAGTTTTTGCTAGTCCCATGTTATTTTAATAGGTTAATGAGAGTCAGCTCTGCAACAGCTCTAGAGAGATTAGGCTGAACTTCAGGGGGGCAGTTTATGAATGGCTATTCAAAACTGTGTAGTTCCATATACACAATGACACTCACGTCAGAGAAAGTCTTGCTCTTCCCCATCTGTCTCTGTAAGGATTCCCTCTTCAGAATATCTTATTTCTCTTGCCAAGCACTTAAATTTGACCTGCCCTTTAAAGAACAACTCAAGAATTACTTCTTTGATAAAGCTTGTTTGTTTGTTTGTTGCCTGATTAGTCTGGCTGTCATTGATCTTTTTCTATAACCAAACATTTAATTTAATATTCAATGATTCTCTAATGTTATTATCTGCACTTATTTCATTTGTGTTAGTCTTGCTTGTTTTAACTAAGTGATAAGTACTTCAGGACAGGGACAATGTGTTACCCTATAACAGTTCTAGTATAGTGCTCAGAAGGTCGTAGATGGTCAATAAATTAGTTGACTGATTTTCCTTTTTCTATAAAAGGAGTTTTGCATAAAAGGAGTTGTGAGGAACACAGAACCAATGCTTCTTAAACATCTAATATGCGTCAGGCAGAATGGGACCGTATTACATATAATGCCTAACTTAATAATCACAGCAGAAGAGTGAGGGAGATATTCTCATTCCCAGTTTTCAGAGGAGAAAGCAGAGACTTCTAGAGGTTAAATAATTTGGCTAGGGTTATCATAGTTTGCCATTGTCTGATCTAATCTTTGAATATAGGTCTGTCTAAATTCAAAGCTCACGTGTTCCCAAATCTATCATGCTGCCTTCTTATTTTATACTCTTCCTATAGTAGATACTAAAATGTGCTGCCCAGATTTCCCCTGGAAGACGTAGGTGGCCATTTTTCCCAGGATGTGGGAGAGTTTGTGGCTGGAAGTGTTGTGTCCCTCTCTGGGACTTCACCTCAACTGAAGAGAGCATCAGCATCTTAACCTAAGGGGATACCCCCTTCCCAGAGCAATTCACATCCACTGATTGATCCATGTCAGGGTATAAAGGCCCAGCCTCTTGTGCCATTTTGGGATTACTTTGAATAGCATCTCAGCTATAGAGCTCTTGACTGTATTGGTTAACACTGGGCTTAAATTACACTACAACCCTTCCCCCTACCCAGTCCTGTTCTTTTTGCTATGACACCCCTCTATTTATCTGAAGAACTTCCTTCAATCAGCTTCTTCTATAAAAATATCTGCTTTAGAGTACGTTTTTCAAGGAACTGACCTGAAGCCTGCATCATGTTGCAAACTAAATGATTATTAGAAGTATGTGACATGTTCTTGTGTGTTCCTCATGAAGCATACTATCATACTTTCACAAAAACTTTCAATACCTACCATGAATGCTAAAGCTAGCTGTAAGGTTGTCGCAGTCCATTTTTACACTGCTATAAAGAACTGCCTGAGACTGGGTAATTTATAAGAAAAAGAAGTTTAATTGACTCACAGTCCGCATAGCTGGGAGTCCTCAGGAAACTTATAATCATGGTAGAAGGCAAAAGGGAAGAACGGCACATCTTACATGGTGGCAGGAGAGAGTATGCAGAAGAAACTGCCACTTTTAAACCATCAGAACTCATGAGAACTTCCTCACTATCATGAGAATAGCATGGGGGAAACTACCCCCATGATCCAATCACCTCCCACCAGATCTCCCTCCCTGAACACATGGGGAATTACAATTTGAGATGAGATTTGAGTGGGGACACAGAGCCAAACCATATCAAAGGTGTTACTACTACTGTATTTTTCTCCCTCGTTACTTCCAAGTTCAAGCAAAATAAATTTTTATCATGAACAGAAAGGCACAGACTTTGTTGTCTTCCTCCCACAAAATTACTCCCTTAAACTGATGCAAATTGTATAGCTACTATGCATGACAGTATTTGTGAGCCAATTTTCTCAGAAAATGGAAGTACATTTCTAGTTCAAATTATCTGAGATTATCCAGAACATGTGAGGGGAATGACTGACCCATTGCAGTTACAGGACATACTTAACATTGGTCCTTTTCCAATTCTGATGACATTTGATTAAAACCAGAATCCTCATTTTTAATGTTATATTTTTGGCACATGATTGAATTCCAATGTTTACCTTTTTCATGGAGATTATAAAAAGTATCTCTAAGTCACTTCTTGTGAATCTAACATGTCTGATTTCAACTCTTTCCTGCCTTTGTTACAACTGAGTATCAAGTGAAAGCTTAGCTCTAATTGAATATTCTCCTTGCACCTAGAATACTACCATGCATATGCATATGCAGTTGTTTTTTTAGGCCATGGTTGGAACATTACCAAAAATAGAAAAGTCAATTTTCAGTTGTCAGTCACTATGTAGAGCGCAGCCTACTAATAAAAGTCAGCTGGTGACTATTAAGGCACTGGAATTTAAATTTGAGGGCAAAGCAAAGATATGTACTGAGAAATGACCTTCTGAATTCTCTAGGGAGCAATGTACCCTTTGCTCAAACAGAAGCTTTATGTAGAGAAAATGTGGGATAAGAAAAAATCTAATGTAATTGGAAAATCAAAAACAACTCTCCACCTTTAGAAACCTAACTCTTGGACAGACGACTAAAAGTAAAGATGGCTATGTAAGAGGGAAAGAGAGCCAAAATAAGTGTGTGTAATTCTATAAGTCCTGATCTTTAACTTTATTTTCCATTTAGTTAAATGGAGCTGAATAAACCAATGAAAGATTTGCCTCTAATTGCCCATTTTGGTTTCATCTAGGAGTGTCTGACGTTTCCTAGCTGGTAATTTGTTGTTCCTGGGTCTTTAGATTTCACTTTGCTGAGTCTTTGGATTTTGTGTTCATCCTTTTCCTTATATGATGTCCCTTCTTCCAGGCATCCTACTATAAGCTCACAGCTGTGCTGCCATCCCTTGACATGGCTTCAGCAGCTCATCACAGCCAAGCTGTAATATATAATAATCTCATCCCATGTAGCATAATTGATAAGCAGATTCAGTATCATTGAGGAGAAAAGAATAGAGGAGCCCATTGGGCATTATTATATGCCAGACAACATAGTACAAAGCGTACCTACCTAGGTTGGTTATTGCTAGTGTAGCTCAGAGCTTTAAACTTTCAGCACCTTGTTCAGAAGCAAGAAAAGAGCCAACACAAGCCCTGGGAAGCTGACAAGGGTGACAAGCATTAATAGTGCCATTATCTCAAGATAATGCTAAGCTGATAAAATAGTTGGCCATGGCCTAGGTTTTTATTTCCCATGGAAATGTGGGTTTCAAATACTGCAATCTATCACAGAATCTCAAGGGAACTGCATATTTTGTAACGTATTAAATTCATGTAAACTGCCACTATGAAGACAGGAAATCTAATTTAGGGGAAAATATTCCAGCATAGTAAGGAGGCTAAACTGAGGTGGCCACATTAGGGACACGCTGGCTTTCTGGCTATTTTCTTAATCAAAGAACATGTCAGTGGGAAAGCCACCAAAAATGACATGGGATTCATAGCTGTCAGTTATTAGATGCACACAACAGGTAAATTAATATTTGGTGATAGGCTTCTGGTGTGCAGGCCTTGACAGCTTTGGCACTACAAATGAGGGAGATCAGTTTCTTTGTTGTAGTCAACCAGGTATCACTATTCTCTGGTTGTCACTCGGCTATTCAGAAATCTATATTAACTCTTTCAGGCCACCAAGAGCCTCTTAAGAATTTTTTTTTCCTAGAAATTCACCAGTCAGAGAAAATTGGTGGAAAGAGCTCCCGGCCTGTCATTTCTGTACTGTGTAACCAGGGCTTTGAACTCAAAGAAACCACATAGACTCTGTAATAACACTCCCCCTCCTCTCCTGGTCCCTAGAAATGTAGAGAATTGCCACAGATCACACTTTTTTTTTTAGTGGCAGAGTAGGGAATTGAACTCATTTCCACTCAAGTACAATTTACTAAAAAGAATAATTTGTGGAATACTTTGATGCACATACCCTGCTTTGAGCATAACCAAACTCTGTGAGAAAGACAGTGAAAAAACAAAGACCCAGTGGTGAAGTAACTTAACTAATGTCAAGCATAGTTGGAAGTATAACCTGGTTTCTCTGATTCTGAGCTTCATGCTCTTCCTACTACATTGTATACTGCCTGTGTCAAAACTAAGATTACTCACTGATAAAAGTTTCCTTTGGGTTAATACCTTTCCCTTATTACTTTGCTCTTTTCCTAATTTCAAAAAAAAATGTGAATGTCAACATTTTTTTCACAAAAATTTTAGTGTGATTGAACTGAAATTTAAACACAGGTTTAAGCAAGTCCTTCTCCTCTTCCTCCTCCTTCTTTTCTTTCCCCACCTCCCCCTCCACCTCCTCTTCCTTATTCTTTTTAGACTAGGAGACTAGCACTCCCTGAGATGTACTGATCCATTTGATGTTTACTTCCTGCACTAACCCTTTTAGAATGTATATACAGTCTTCATTCTCTATTTGCATATCATTTAAAGTTTATTAACTTCTAAAGGTTATTGAGTCTTACAGACTGTTCTTTATATAATCATTGTTCGTGTCAAATGCAAATATAGTTGTTAGTTTTGCAATCATCCAAGAAAAGTAAAAATGAAAAATCACCACTTTTTAATATAAATGAGTGACATCTCTTACCATAACTGTCAGAAGTCTTACAGTACACACTATCAGATTATACTACAAAGAGGCGAGCACGTTCATATTAAGCTCGGGCTTGCTGAATTATATCAGTCATCATTTATGAAGGGACAATTTCCCCCTGACCCACAAGGGCCTGTTTAGAAAATGAACTCTTTCCTATTTAGAAGCTCTAGCTTAGACTCATTATCATCAAGGCCACTAAAGATAACATTTAATGGACATAAAAATTTTTGCTCAGATAAAAGACACTATAATTGTTTTAGACAATTCAAGTGGATTTAAGCCTTGTGGGCCTTTTAATTTTTTTAAGTGAGAACCTCTTAAACAGCGAGAAGATACTCCATAAAGTAGAGCTATCATGATCTTATTTTGAACAGGATTAGGGATGTTTGTAAGGGTGCAGTATGCCAGGAGCTTTACTTGTAAGACAGAGAAAAGACTGTTCTGATCTATTCCAAACTAAAGTCTCAGGTGTGTTACCACCCATTCCCTCTACCTCAGCTACAAGTTCTAGAAGATTAACCAAAGCTCAGACACGTAGCTATAACATTGATGGAGTTTCCTGGGCTGTTGCTATTCCTAGGATCCCTGAGGAAGCATCTAACTGCAGCAGCAGCAAAGACATTCTTAAGACACACTGGTGTTTGTTTGAGTCTCAGCAGGTGGAAGAAACAGTGGGGACTGTTATAAGAAGGTTAAAGAATATTCTTAAGCTTGATAAGTTTGAATAAACATTAGGCAATGTCTATGTGATTCAGAAACAAACAGACTAGAAAATAGTCTACAAAAAGGTACCCTATGAAGTCACCAAACTGAATCCATTATGGTGGCATTGCATTTACAACACAGTGTGTTTACTCTACATGTGCAGTTAAAAGCAACACACATACACACAAACATACATACAGGCATAATAATCAATTTTATAACTACCTGTATTTCAATTGGTATTCTACTTGATGAAAGAATGCCCTATATGAATGTACTATGAGAATATCATCTCCAAAGCCCTTTTCTGATGCAAAAATCTCACTGTTTTGAGTACACTTCTTATAATTGAAGATGCATGCATGTTCCCATTTATCTTAGCTCTTAAAAATGAGTGTAAAATATTTCATTTGATGCCCAGCCAAGGAAATCGTGATCTATTGATATAGCAAGAGAAAAACTGAGTTGGACTTAGTAAGAGAGGGTTTAATACTAACCCTCCATGGGTGATGAAAGAGATTTTCCAGGGTAATTTTTACTTTGGATCCTAAATGTCATCTAAGGTATTACTCAACTCCGATGATGCTCCACTCCACATACTGAACTATGATGCTCAGAAATTGGTTATTAAAGTAGGCATAAGTTGATGCCATTGAAAAATACTTAGTTCATAGATCATGAACTAAGACATAACCCCTACTTTGATTTAGATTCTGTCAATGTGAAGTAACAAATCCAAAATGTGGGTAGTATCTTCTTACTTCAATTTCACCTGGACTGATGATATCTATAGGGCTTGTCTGACATTAATGTGTTTCTCTCTCTCTCTGTCTCTCTCTCTCCTTCCCCCTTGCACACACATCCACACTGACACACATAAACACACACGTCATAGCTAAACTAAATGATTTTGTCCCAAATGAGTTTAGAAAATATGTTAAAATTAATTAAATAATTGAAAAGACAAGCATAAATCCACAAGAATTATTGCCAAAAAATTTTCTGATCT
Source organism: Cacajao melanocephalus (assembly GCA_963573385.1). Classification (NCBI taxonomy): domain Eukaryota; kingdom Metazoa; phylum Chordata; class Mammalia; order Primates; family Pitheciidae; genus Cacajao; species Cacajao melanocephalus. Next base: position 93,986 of record CAUYLG010017269.1, read on the forward strand.
TTTTGAAGGAAACTTCCGGGTGTCATGACACCCGCAAGGAAAGTTATGAACTAAGGAGTCAGTCTCATGTGGATCCCATGACTTTTTCTGGCTGCTACAGTAAAAAGTAGAAATCTGCAATGCAGGGCCCTCTGAATGGTGAGCTGTTTCCTTGTTTGCAAAATTCTAGCACCAAGACCTTCACTATAATAATCAGAGATCCCTACCAGTCCAGATAGCTATAGAATTTAATGCAAACAGTGAAATGGTTCATTGGAACAACCTAATCTGTTACTACAGAAGGAATGTTGTAAGCATTGTGCTGTTAAGCATAATCATACACAACAGATGACAAAATATACATTTATTTTTATATAAATTTTCACTAAAGAATTAGAGAAAGCCTTTAGTTTGGTCCAAGAGAACAATATCAATGTGAGTTCAGTCCGGCCGCCTCCTCTTTTTGCAATATCCAAGTCTTCCTCATCTTCTTTTCTCCATTTCCACAGCATTCCTTTCCCCATACAAATCTGTGCTTGGGCATCACTTTTACCTCTTAGAACCATTATTGATATTTGTACATTTTTGACATTCATTTGAAGTTATTGAAAGTTGACTTTACATATCAAACATTTGCTAATTATTTTGCTAGGCAAAAGTTTTTTTTTTTTTTTTTAAATAAACTCTAAAATTTAGTTCATCCCTACTATCCTAGAAATGGCATACTTGCTTGTACAACTCTATGCCCTCCTCTTTCTCTAGTGACACTTTTATGCCTTCTGTATCTGTTACTATGGTTTAGACTCCACTGTGGATTGAGAAGAGATTGCATTCCATCTTATTACCTGATCAACTTCCTGATGGAGTCTGGATTGAATACCTACATTGAATATCTTCCTGGCCTTCACAGCTTGAGGGAATACAGCTTACTCATCTTATAGCCAGTGTTGGGTGATCTGCTGTTACATTCACAAGAGATAATTGCCAGAGGAAGCCAGAAAATTAAGCCATTAAACAAGTTAAAACTACTTATAAAGAGATGTTGAATATATTCTTTGACCAGGTAAAATTCTCTGGCCTTGTAACTTATGATATTAATTTAAAAAGCTGAATATTTGACCCAAAATCACTATTATCTATAATAAAGAAAATTATCACTTAAAAGGGAACTCAGAAAATGAAAAATGTCTTTTTATCATCATCTACTATTATCAAAAAAGCTTTGGAATTCTGGGATCTTTATTAGGAACCCTAAATCCCTAAGGAATAGATTTCTAATATTACCATTTTCAGAAAAATATATTTCAGTGCGTTTTCTCTGCCTAACTGTCTTTATCTTCTATTCCTAGGGGAAAGTGACATAAAAGATGTGCAAAAGTCAGATTTTTACTGGGTTTCCAGTTGCTTTCTGACATTGAGTGTGTAACAACTCCTTGAGAATGAAACTCCTTTCCTACATCTGAATTTCCATTAGCTCTTGTGGTAGGAAGGGAAGACAGAATTCTCCTATATTAAAGGAAAGGATACCTGGGCTCAAGATGGGACAGGATTTAGCCCAAATGTTGCAGCTAATCTAAGGTAACGCACAAATTCCTTAAGAAAAAAGGTAGAAAATCCAAACCTGAGACAAAGGCAAGCTGTAATGACCCCACCAGGAATTTGCTTTGTGGTCTGTGATTTACTTTTTGTCTATATTTTGAGTGACAAAAACTAGAAGACAGTTTTGCTACAATCCTGGCATAATAGCAAAGCTATTATTTGCTTTGTGAAATTGGGCAATTTCTCAGATCAGGTTGTTTGTTATAGATGTATATTCTTCCAAGGCCTAGTAATTGTCAGGTGCTCATTTTCTCAACACTGTTAATACTACTAGGAAAAGCTGACATATATAACAAAATATGAATATTTATATTCTTCTAGTTCCTTTAACATCTCAGTAGAGCAAGATTACTGGAAGATGATGTGCAGTGTAAATGATTATTGTTAACCAACGATTATTAAAGATTTCAAAGGTAAAGGTAGGCAGCATTAATCAGAGCACATTCACTTTCAAAATTATCTGAGGAGCAAAATTGTTCCACATGTAAATTCGGAATATTTTCACAATATTGAACTGTCAACAAGTTCTCTTGCTATTCTAAGAACTAAAACCAAACTTCAATTAAGAAACTGAACCTGTAAGGGTGAGAGATTTGCATGATAAGTGTTTCCTCATTTCTAGCAACTATTGGATTTTCTCTCTGACTCAAAGAATGAAAGAGCAGGCAAATCTCCAAGGCTGAGCTTTTTGGGGTGAGATTTTTCTAACAACTCTACACCTAATTATCTGTATGTACCATCAGCAGAGATTCTCAAGGTACTGCTTATTGAAACTGACCTGGTAGGCCTCCCAGGTCTTAAGGATGAATGAATATATAACTTTGCTGAATGCTGCTGAATATGTGATAATATAATTAGTATTCCTGCCAACAGAATTGAAAATGAGATGTTGCATCTCTAGGGACTTTTATACTTCTCTGTAAATAGTTTATCTTAAAATACACAAGATACATATGAGCTAAGCAAAAAGGTTCACTCCAAATTAAAATGCTATTATGCTACAGATGATGTGGATGAAGGGTTTACTGAATTGTTACTCCCAGATTGACAGAGGAAAGCCATCATTTACATATTTTCCAAGCACATTGAGCCCCACAGGCATTTGTTTTTTTCAAACAACAACAAAAAAGCTATTCGGGTTAAAAATAATCCACTAGAGGAATACAATGGTGATCCATTGCTAGTAGCTCCATGACTATGAAAATAAATGTTAACATTTATTTGATACTAAGGAGAAGGAAAACAAACTTTTTGAGATAAGGTACTTTCTTCCAGATTTCAAAGTGGGAATTTTTAAAAAGTGTGATGTTTCAAAATCATCGGAGATTGCTTCCTCAATTTGTTTAAAACATTAAGGCATTTACCATATTGGCACCAAATCAAGTCAATCTAATCAATTTCCCCTTGGATACTTCAGTAACTTAGAATTTAAATGTTAATCAGTTCTATTCAGATTATTTACATACAGGTGCATAAGAAATAATCCAGTGGATTTTTGCCCAATATATGCTAGCTAAAATTGCAAAGACAAGAATTATTTTTTCTTCCTTCCAGAGCATTTGCAAAGGATGAGTGAACTTCCTTCAGACTCAGCAGGACTTCCTCAGTCTGGCTGTGTTTCAACTCAAAATGATTTCCTCCTCAGAAACAAGCGCAAGAATGCCAGTTCATCTCTCACTAGAAGCAAGAATAGAGATGTATGTCTCATGGCTAGAGACTCAAATCAGAAACATATTTAGAGAGCAGCTGCTAGTGGGTCCAGTTCCTTTAATGGTGTCACTGTAAACTGGAATAAACAGAGAAACACAGACCAACACAAGGCCAAGAATCAGAAGACTTGGCCTAACATTGCCACTAACAAGCTCTGTGGCTCTTAGCAAACCACACAGGCTCTCTGGGCTTCAATTTCTGTCTGTGTAAAAGAAAGCAGTTTAAACTGGTTATTCCTTCATTTATTCAAATGTATTGAATGCTTGCAATTTGCCAGTTACTGTTGAAGGGTAGGAAAATATGCCGCTCTAAAATATGTCACTTTGACATAAGGATTATTTTTGAGCTGAAGGCAATTGGAAAGAAGATGATATAAGAAAAACTTTCTGTACTCACTCCTCCACCCCCACCTCTATTTGCCTTAAAGCAGGACACTAATTTTAAAAAGTGTACTTTTTCCTCTCTACCAGGAAGGACAAAGGCTGATCTTTGAATGTTATTTTATTTTTTATCTTAAAAAACTTTTCTTTTTTCTTTTTTCTTTTTTTTTTTTGAGTTAGAGTTTCACTCTTGTTGCTCAGGCTGAAGTGCAGTGGCACCATCTCAGCTCACTGCAACCCCCACCTCCCGGGTTCAAGTGATTCTTCTGCCTTAGCCTCCTGAGTGACTGGGATTACAAGCATGTGCCACCATGCCAAGCTAATTTTTGTATTTTTAATAGAGATTGGGTTTCACCACACTAGCCAGGCTGGTCTCAAACTCTTGACCTCAGGTAATCCACCCGCCTCTGCCTCCCAAAGTGCTGGGATTACAGGCATGAGTCACAGCACCCGGCTTAAAAACTTATTGAAACAATTTTAGGTTTACAGAAGTGTTGGCACATTAGTTCACAGAGTTAATTTCTGTATACCCTTCACCCAAATTTCCCTAACATTAACATCCTACAGAGCTCTGGTACTTTATCAAAAGTAACAACACTTACTAAATTAGACTGTACCAGGATTGCCTCAGTCTTTCCACTGATAACCGTTTCCTTTTCCCAGATTCCAATCCAGGTTCCTACATGGCATTTTGCTGTTATGTCTTCTCAGTCTCCTTCAATCTGTGACAGTTTCTCTGACTTTGTCTTTCATGACTCTGAAACTTTAAAAAATACTGGTCAATTATAAAATAGCTCACAATTTTAGTTTGCTGACGTTTTCTTATGATTACCCTGAGGTTACGGATTTCAGGAGTGAATACTGCAGAGGCAAATGCCTCTTCTCATCATATTGCATCGTGGGTACAGAGATGACTTTAGACCCCTACCAGCCTGGAGATGGCACCAGAGGAATCTACATAAATAACTTTACTACTTAGCCTTTATCTACTATGAGTTTTTCATATATTTGACTTCCTACAATTTGCTGCTGCTAGAGCTCAAGGTCTTTCTCCTGGGTCTTTTTGCTTCTCTGAAACATTATAGTTCTTTGTTGAAGAAGCTAGATAAGCTGGAGTTCTAAGTCACCTCTTTAAGAGTTACTCTTTACCTGAGTAACATGTATTTATGAGACACATATATTAATAAACTTCATTTTGTTTTTTTTCTTGATATTTTGTCTTTGTTACAGTGGTCCCAGCTGAGAACTCAGAAAGGGCTATGGTTTGAATATGCTGCCTTCAAAATTCAAGTGTTGCCAATGTGATTTACAGGTGGTGTTTTTAAGAGTTGATTGGGTTCCTTCCTCCTGAGTAGGACTAAGTGCCTTATAAAAGAGGCTTTATACAGCATTCAGCTGTCTTGCCTTTCTGCTTTCTGCTATGTGAAGACACAGCGTTCCTCTCCTCTTCCTTTTGGAAGATACAGGAACAAGATACCGTATTGGACAGAAGCAAAGAACATCCCTCACCAAATAATCAGCCTTACTGGTGGCTTCATTATGAACTTCTCAGCCCAGAACGGTGAGAAAATAAATTTCTGTTCTTTGTAAATTACCCAGTATCAGTTATTTTGATGTAACACCACAAACAGACTAAGGCAGAGGGGGAGAGTAAAAAGTATTTGGCTCCCCTCCATTATGATTGCTATTGGTGAACTGCCTCATGGGTCTGCACCCTGGTGCACTGAAGTTGGTTTTCTAGCTTCTTTTTTGTGTTTAAATTGATACCACCTTACTTTGTTACTCTCAAAACTATGAAGAAAAGATAATCACAAGTTAGCATGAACTACCCTTTCTAATCTTACAAAGCTAAGGCCAAACTTGCTTAATTAAGATCCATAGGCACATGTGAATAATTAATACATTTATAAGAAATATCCTATTTTCACTATTTATAGCTTTTATTAGCTAAAGATTCTATATCTTCTTAAAAATGATATTTCATAAAAGCTATTTTATAGATGTTAGCAAAACTTACCTGCATAGATGTATAGAGTACTATACATTTTTAATCTCTTGGCTCCTCAGATCAGGTACTTTTTCTTTACCAAGATTGCTTTCCCCTGCTAATCTCTATCCACCCTAAGCCAAACTTCTCTTGTTGATCCAGAAACATTGCTACTTCATACACAAATATTTCTTTAATCACATTAGCTTCCATTAAAAAAAAAAAAAACACTATTTGTTCAGCAATTACATTTGACAGACATGGAACCAGGCTCTTTATTTACATACAGTCTCTCTTGCTTAGATTTCTATAGCCCTAATGTCATTTTGCATCTCTATTTTATTCATTCATTGACTTATTGCTTCATTTAACACATGTTATTGACCATATAGCCTATGCCTGATATTATTCTAAATGCTGAATTTGCAGCAGTGAACAAAAAAATGTCTCTGACTTCGTGGAGTCAGCTTCTCAATAGATGACAAGTTGCTGAGAGGGCCTTTTTTGTTATTTTTATTTGTTTTTATTTTGGTTTGCATATAGTAGAAAATGATTATTTGTTAAATAACTAGAAGCTTGTGTTGAAGAGGCATGCTATGGTTTTAATATATTCCTCAAAAAACATGTGTTGGAAACTTAATCCTCAACAAAAGTGTTGATAGGTGGGGCCTGATTGGATGTGTTTAGGTCATGAGTGCTCTATGTTCATTAATGGATTACTAACTATTGTAAAAGTGCTTGAGACAGTGAGTTTAATCTCTTTTTCTCTTTTCCTCACACTCTCTTGCCCTTCTGCTGCCATGGGATGACACAACATGAAGATCATCACCATATGTGGGCTGATTGATCTTGGACTTCCAAGCCTCCAGAACTGTAAGAAATACATTTCTGTTCTCTACAAATTACCCAGTCTAAGGTATTCTGTTATAGCAGCACAAAATCAAATTATGGCAAAAATGTAGACGTCTAGAAAAAATAAGACTAAGCTACTGTATCCACATTGAAAGGATATGGTTAAAACTGGTCCTAGGAAATACTGAGAAGTAAACACTTCTTTGAGTCCAACTCATCTGCCTACCTGCCTCCTTCCGTCCTTCTGTTCTCTTCCAAACTCATCTAAATATTTATTGTAATGACATTTATTGTGAATTTTGCATTAATTACCTTAAAATCTTGGTATTTAAAAGATGAGTGGTAGAGAGAGGTAAAATTAATATAGTATTTCAAATACTGTTATTGAGGAGTAGAGATGTTCTATTGAGGCAAATCTCAATAAAATCACTGACACTTAAAATTATACTACCTACTAGTGATTAGCTGCTTGTAAAGGGAGGTGCCATTGTTCTTAGCAATGAAGACAGAGAAATGATATCATAGTAATAGAAAAATTTAAAAAATATTAAATATAAAAAATTTATTTTTGGCATTAGAATTTCTGAGCAAGCATTTTCTAAAGTTAATATGCATGACTGTTTGGAAAGGCTAATTTCATAAAGATATCTGAAAGCTTATTGGCTCGAAAGATTGGTAAGGACCATCAGAGGAAGGGGAAACAAATCTGTTTTTCTAAGGATATATCCACCTGATCAAGCTTTGACTCCAGACAGCATACAGATTTTCTGACTTTCAATCTGACACCCATAAATATTCCAGCTCAGTGGGTCTTTGGGTTCCCCAGTCTCTATAAATATACCATAGCTTTTGATTGTTTTATGATGGAAGTTTATTTTATTTTTGCCTGCACAGTTGGCTTTGTTTTTTTCTGTGCTTTATAGACCCTTGTCTTTTTATTAGTTCAGTGTTCCCTGTTGATTTTGTATTTTATATTCCTGCTGTCACCACCAGAACCTCACTGTAAACAAGAATGTTGTATCTCAGTGGGTTATTTTCTGTTAATGACCTGTGATACAGTATATAAATAAACCAGAGAGTCATCCACAGGTGCAGTTTATTAGAGTTATTGCACTGTGGCTTGGATAATGTTCCTCAGTTCTTTAAAACTTTGCTGCTTTGAGAAGCACAGGGGCCAGCTAGCTGGCAGGTTTGAAGAGAGAAAAAATGAGCCTGTCACTTTCCAATGGATGGGAACCCAGACTAATAATCATCATTTTAATTTCTCAGTGTCAACATCTAGGTTGCTGCATGACTTAAAAAATTCCACTAAGCCAAATTACCTAGATAAAGCAGTCTGGTCTCGAACAGGAGTAGAGAGAACACACAATAGTCTCTCCCTGCACATAAAATATAAAACCACAGGAAAAAGCATACACTATACTGCTCAATTAGAACAAGAGGGATTGTTTGAGGTTGCACACAGGTGCATAATGAAGACTGATAATGATAGTTTATTAATGAATTCTCACAACCCCTGGTAAGGTAGGTGTTAAGGCTCAGGTTCATGTGGGGCAATGGAGGCTAAGTAACTCGCCCAAGGCTAGGCATTGAATCAGTCCCAACTCAGGGAACAGAGACATCAAATGGACTCCTGCCATACCTTGTGCTATAACCACTAGATCATGGTCTGTTTTTGTCTTGGGATGAAATTAGCAGAAGTAAATTGAACCTGAAGAGTCCAGAAGTAGAAGGAATATTTGGTAATGACATCAGAAGAGAACTAAAAGGCAATAAAGCGCCCTGGGAATATTGTAACATGCTTCAGTGAACAGATATGTACTTCTGGCTTTGAAATACTTTAGGAACAGATTCCATCACACATTAGTAGCATCCAGGACTTGGAGAGGACAAGAGAAGGGACAGAAGTAAAGTGGAAAGTACAGGAGAGGAAACCAATGTTCTGGACATTCTCTACTGTTATAGGGTACTTACAACATAATTTAGCCCTGGAATCTAATTTTGTTATGGAGATATGTAGAGAATAAGACTGCAAGTCTATCTGACTAATTGCGGGCAGAATATTAGTAGATATTCATTTGTTTTTCATGTTTTCTTATAATAATAAAATAATGTTCAAGTATAAACCTTTACAATTTTTATCATTGGTATTAAAAGTCTACATTTTTGCGACACATAGGGGATACTCAACTCCAAACTAACAAAAACCACCCGTGCATAACAAATCCCTGGGAATTTAAGATGTTTAAGCAGTGCATGCACAGCCATTCCTGTCACCAAAATGATGAGTTTCACTTTGATGCATCTCAATCTTCAAATTTGTTCCAGGTCCTTTGTCAAACAGACATACTTATTTCTCTTTGCCGTGTTTGTTCTAGAAATAATTCTACTTAGTAGAACTGCATGATCAGTTAGCATTACAGTTTTATCAAATATATCAAAAAGATGTAATCCATGCCATTACACAGAATTAGTTTGGTGAGTTAGCATGCCTATAATATAACTTATTCAAATTTACTTGCTGAGGAAACTACTGATGCTAATTTTAGAAAAAAATATTAGCACATAGATTTCACAATAGTCAAGTCATTGCTGTCCCCAGTTACAAGTTCTGTTGTCTTATTTGCCACCTGATGGTGTTGTCATTATTTAATTCTTGGAGCATCAATACTGTTTATCTATAAAGCACCTGTTACTTGAAGGAATGCACCAGGACAATGACACTTTCCTTTGTTGTTGGCTTAAGTTAGAGAAGCAGAGCTATCAGGGTGTAGAGATTATACCTGAGTTCTTTGTTTTCCTCATAGGTCTTATCTCTCCAATATTTCTCACCAACACAATGCTTTCAGGAGCTTAATGGTTAAGTAAACAAAGCTCTGCATCCATAAGCACTTAATCTTTATATGGATTTCTGTAGGGGTTGTATCCTGATAGTCTCCTTATTCGTTTTATACCAAGACATTAAAATGGCAAAAGAGAGAAAGGCCACTTATAGCCTTTTACACTATGGAAATTCTTAAATAATTGTCTAATGTTAAATCTACCAATTAGTTGGCACTACAGTTTTGGTTTTTTGTTTGTTTTCTGGAAAGATGAAAGAAATATCTACAATACTTATTTACCCAAAGGTAAACTGTATATATGTAAAAAGACAGTTACATCGAATATTGGCTATGATGCTTCTTCAACTACTAACATATAAAAAGTATTATAAATTACAGAGTCTGTTATGTGTATGAGTGTTTCTCATGACTTTTATTTTTTACTGGCCTACCCAATTCATAATCTGCTTAGACTCTTTTTTGTTGTTGTTATTTCATACCTAACTTTAATTTCTAACTTACAAAATAGGAACAGAGAAATTAAAAATCCTATATTTTGCCTGCTTTGAGATGATTTCACAGTGCCATTTGAAAGAAATGTTTGTATATGCTTGATTAAATGCATGCACAAATGCATATTAACATACCTAAATTTTCATGGTGATTTAAATGATACATAATATTTTATCAAATAATTAAAAGTGAATATTCAAAAAAGCACTCTCAACAAGGCCTCCAGAGGTTAGAATGGTAAGACAATTAAGGGATTTAAATGACTCCTCCCTCTGTTGCTTCCCTTAGTGGTAGCTTCTCGTAGCGTAAGTTACCAGGACGTACAGGGCAGACTGGTCCAAAAGCTAAGAGGTGGTTGGTAGAAAATGATTAGCCAGTGGGAAGCATCAAAATAGGCTGGGGATAAAGATGGGCCAATGACACAGATAAACCCAGGGCACCTTCATTTTTTTTTCACAATTTATGATAATGTAGCATGATAAATGCATAGCTTTCTTTTTCTGCCTCTGTATTATCTTATTGTCAGTATACCTGTTTTCTCTAGAACTGATGGAGAATTTTAGTATTAGTAATCATAGTAGCTTAGCTTTTGAAAGAAAATTAGAGATTTGCTCAAATATGCACCTAATGCCAGAATCTGTAGTGTATTCTCTTGCTAAATGAAAATCTACCTCTACCTGAATACTTGCAGTGGCAGTGAATTTAGCACATCACAAAGTAGTTTTTCCAATCTGCCTCTCTGTAGCTTTTACTCATTTTTCTGGTTCTGTCTTAGCAACACTCTTTCAGGTGTCATGCTTCAGGGTTTTGACAGCAGCCACCCCTAGTCAGTTCCTCTTCTCCTGGCCTGAGATGCACCATTACTTCAGCAGGTTTTTAGGTTACATGGTTCTGAGACTGTCCTTATCTTTCTGGATACTGCTCTTTAGATGCACATTGGTTTTTCAAGATTTCAACAATAAATATTTTTCAAGAATCAAAACAATATTCCAAATATGGTTTAATCAATGCAGCATGTAACAGGGTTATTGATTTCTAAGGTTTAGATATTACAAATCTACTAATGCTGCTTGAATTTGCTTAAATGGTTGATCAGCTGTATTGCAAAATTGACCCATAGTCATCTTGAAGTCAACAACTTCAGACATTTTCACGTTTCTATTGCCTGACTATGTCTTTCTTATCTTGTCTTTGTGTATCATAAGATTATAGTAATAGAGAAAATGTTCAGGAAAAGGGAGATAACCATTATATTGGGTGCTTATAATTTTTCCCTAAAGTATGTGTTAATTTCTGCATCCTAAACTTTGAGGCATATTGATGTACTGGAGGATTCTGGGGGGTTGAAAGATAAGAATAGTCATGGAATTATAGGAAATGCCCTAGGAGGAACTGTCAAAGGAACCGGGAAGGCACCATAAAGAAGAATGATGTAAGAGCTTTCTGTTTTGTGAACTCTCTTCAAATATCTGAATAGCCACAGTTGGAAGGTAGAATGGAAAGTAATTTATGTTAAAATAAGGCAAAATTGAACCCAATATTATAAAGAATTGTCTTGCTGTTATTTATTTTTTCAAAAGCACCATGGGCAGTTTTGGGCAACAATGAGCTACCTGTCCCTGATGGCTTAAAAAAGAGAAAAAAATCTGACTGAAGTGTTATTAGCTCATTTAATGGGGCTCTGGGCTACATTATTTCACCAAATTAAAGAGTTTAGTAATATTTTTGGAATCAAATAACATTTATATTTATTCCCATGAAATATTATTTTTAACTGTGACCTAGTCTTTATTTTGTCATGTCTTTGTAAGTTATTGATATAAAAAGGGCAGCAACGTATTTAGGGTTCTAGTTGTTAACATTCTGTGGGAGCATATGAAAACTCTAAAAGGAAATAATTATTTAGTACATATTTTACTATTTTACCATGAAATGGTTTATTCCTGATCACAGTCTTTGATCAACCTACTTATAATGTCATGACAATACCAAAGGGGAAAAAAAGTAAGTATAGAGAAAGTTAATTTGGTATAACCATGTGAATACACTTAGGTTGACTGCAGGTGCATTTACTCTCTCACGTGGGACTCACTGGAAGCTGCAGTCCAGGTTGAGAGGTGGGATCAGGGCACAATGGACTTCAACTCTTGGATCTGCTTAAGGGAGATAAATCATTAAGAAGATTTCCAAGGCAAAATAGTGGCCAAATAGCCTGAAATGCAGAAATGGTGAAGGAAGGAATAGCCTGGACTCTAAAATGGAAACATGGTTTGGAGGGAGTTGGAGATGGAGAGGAATAGAAGGTCCACATCCAGGAAATGACAAAAATAAAAGTTTAGGCATAGGAGAGATAGAAGTTGTTCATCAGCTGCTGCATAGATAGACATGAAGAGACGATTCATTGTGGGGCATGAGTCCAAAACAAACCTAATGAGAAAATCAATGTCTGCTCTGGCATCATTTATCTATGGACTTGGTCCTCAGAAGATTGAGAGTATGGCCAACTGGAGACACTCAAAATTCATTTCTTCAGTAACTTGTTATCAGTAACATATTTCACTTTATTTGAGAAATTGGGACTTTGGGCATTGCTGGTTCTAATGATCATCTTTAAATACCTATGATTTTTCAAGTATTCTAAACAGTGACAGATTGTATCTGAAAATTATTTCAGATTCTAACTTACTTGGTCCTACACATTTTAACAGTTTGGTTAAAAGATCCCACAGCATCCCAGAATCCCAAAATCTAAAGGGCTCTGTATCATTTGATTTGTGTCTCTCATAAATATATATATATGTGTGTGTGTATGTGTGTTAATATATTAATACCTCATATATATGTATACATATATGTACACATATATATATGAGGTATTAAGTTATTATCTTAATACCAGGTATTAAGCTATCACCCAGGTATTAAGCCTAGTACCCTTATTTTTCCTGATCTGCTCCCTCCTCCTACCCTCCACTTTCCAGTCGGCCCCAGTGTGTCTTGTTCCCTACTATGTGTGTTCTCATCATTTAGCTCCCAGTTATAAGTGAGAACATGTGGTATTTGGATTTCTGTTCACATATATATATATATATATATATATATATATATATATATAGCAATCTATTGCATCTGTATATTATCGATCTCTGTATATGTATGTATATCTTTATATATATATAGTTTTTTTACATGAATTGATGTTAAGACATTAGTTATATCTCAGTACATTACCACATCTTTCATGCCTCTGCTGAACATGGCTATTTATTTTTATTTTTATTTATTTACTTATTTTTTATTGTACTTTAGGTTCTAGGCTACATGTGCAGATCATGCAGAATTGTTGCATAGGTTCACACACGGCAATGTGGTTTGCTGCTTCCATCCCCTCTTCACCTACATCTGGCATTTCTTCCCATGTTATCCCTCCCCGACCTCCTCACCCCCTGCTGTCCCTCCCTTGACCTTCCCCAACAGACCCCATGTGTGATGATTCCCTCCCTGTGTCCATGTGTTCTCATTGTTCAACACATGCCATTAAGTGAGAACATGCAGTGTTTGATTTTCTGTTCTTGTGTCTGTTTGCTGAGAATGATGGTTTCCAGATTCATCCATGTCCCTACAAAGGACATGAACTTATCCTTTTTTATGGCTGCATGGTGTATATGTGCCATATTTTCCTCATCCGGTCTATCATCAATGGGCATTTGGGTTGGTTCCAGGTCTTTGCTATTGTAAACAGTGCCACCATGAACATACATGTGCATATGTCTTTATAGCAGAACGATTTATAATCCTTCGGGTATATACTCAGTAATGGGATTGCTGGGTCAAATGGAATTTCTATTTCTAGCTCCTTGAAGCACCACACTGTCTTCCACAATGGTTGAACTAGTTTACACTCCCATCAACAGTGTAAAAGTGTTCCTGTTTCTCCTCACCCTCTCCAGCATCTCTTGTCTCCAGATTTTTTAATGATCACCATTCTAACTGGCATGAGGTGGTATCTCAATGTGGTTTTGATTTGCATTTCTCTAATAATCAGTGATGATGAGCATTTTTTCATGTGTTTGTTGTCTTCATATATGTCTTCTTTTGAAAAGTGTCTGTTTGTATCCTTTGCCCACTTTTGAATGGGTTTGTTTGTTTGTTTTCTTGTAAATCTGTTTTAGTTCTTTGCAGATTCTGGATATTACCCTTTGTCAGATGGGTAGGTTGCAGAAAATTTTTCCCATTCTGTTGGTTGCCAGTTCACTCTAATGATTGTTTCTTCTTCTGTACAGAAGCTCTGGAGTTTAATTAGGTCCCATTTGTCTATTTTGGCTTTTGTTGCCAATGCTTTTGGTGTTTTAGCCATGAAGTCCTTGCCTATGCCTATGTCCTGAATGGTTTTCAGTAGATTTTCTTCCATGGTTTTTATGGTATTAGGTCTTATGTTTAAGTCTTTAATCCATCTGGAGTTAATTTTAGTGTAATGTGTCAGGAAGGGGTCCAGTTTCTGCTTTCTGCACACTGCTAGCCAGTTTTCCCAACACCATTTATTAAACAGGGAATCCTTTCCCCATTGCTTGTTTTTGTCAGGTTTGTTAAGATCAGGTGGTTGTAGATGCATAGCATTGCCTCAGGGCCTCTGTTCTGTTCCGTTGGTCTATATCTCAGTTTTGGTACCAGTATCGTGCTGTTTTGATTACTGTAGCCTTGTATAGTTTAAAATCAGGTAGTGTGATGCCTCTGGCTTTGTTCTTTTTGCTCTGGATTGTCTTGGCTATGTAGGCTCTCTTTTGTTTCCATATGAAGTTTAAGGTGTTTTTTTTTCCAGTTCTATGAAGAAAGTCATTGGTAGCTTGATAGGGATAGCATTGAATCTATAAATTACTTTGGGCAGTATGGCCATTTTCATGATATTGATTCTTCCTAACCATGAGCATGGAATGTTTCTCCATTTGTTTGTGTCCTCTCTTATTTCCTTGAGCAGTGATTTGTAGTTCTGCTTGAAGAGGTCCTTTACATCCTTTGTTAGTTGTATTCCTAGGTATTTTATTCTCTTTGTAGCAATTGTGAATGGGAGTTCGCTCATAATTTGGCTCTGTGTTAATCCGTTATTGGTGTATAGAAATGCTTGTGATTTCTGCACATTGATTTTGTATCCTGAGACTTTGCGGCAGTTGCTTATCAGTTTAAGGAGATTTTGGGCTGAGATGATAGGGTCTTGTAAATATACAATCATGTCATCTGCAAATAGAGGTAATTTGACTTCCTCCTTTCCTAATTGAATACCCTTTTTTTTTTTCTTGCCTAATTGCTCTGGCTAGAACCTCCAAAACTATATTGAATAGGATTGGTGAGAGAGGGCATCTTTGTCTAGTGCCGGATTTCAAAGGGAATGCTTCCAGTTTTTGACCATTCAGTATGATATTGGCTGCAGGTTTGTTGTAAATAGCTTTTATTATTTTGAGATATGTTCCTTCAATACCGAGTTTATTGAGAGTTTTTAGCATAAAGGCCTTTGAATTTTGTACTAGGCCTTCTCTGCATCTATTGAGATAATCATGTGGTTTTTGTCTTTCGTTCTGCTTACGTGGTGGATTACATTTATAGACTTGTGTATGTTGAACCAGCCTTGCATCCCGTGGATGAAGCCTACTTGATTGTGATGGATAAGTTTTTTAATGTGCTGTTGCAATCAGTTTGCCATATTTTATTGAAGATTTTAGCATCAATGTTCATCATGGATATTGATCTGAAGTTTTCTTCTTTTGTTGAGTCTCTGCTGGATTTTGGTATCAGGATGATGTTGGTCTCATAAAATGATTTGGGAAGGATTCCCTCTTTTTGGATTGTTTGGAATAGTTTCAAAAGGAATGGTACCAGCTCCTCTTTGTATGTCGTGTAGAATTCAGCGGTGAACCCATCTGGACCTGTGCTTTTTTTGGTTGGTATGCTAATTGCTGCCTCAACTTCAGCCCTTGTTATTGGTCTGTTTGAGGTTTCAACTTCTTCCTGGTTTAGGCTTGGGAGGGTGCAAGTGTCTGGGAATTTATCCATTTCTTCCAGGTTTACTGGTTTATGTGCGCAGGGTTGTTTGTAGTCATCTCTGATGGTAGTTTGTATTTCTGTGGAATCAGTGGTGATATCCCTTTTTTCATTTTGTATTGCATCTATTTGATTCTTCTCTTTTCTTTTTTATTAATCTGGATCATGATCTGTCTATTTTGTTGATCTTTTCTAAAAACGAGCTCCTGGATTTATTGATTGTTTTGAAGGGTTTTTTGTATCTCTATCTATCTCCTTCAGTTCTGCTCTGATCTTAGTTATTTCTTGTCTTCTGCTAGCTTTTGAGTTTTTTTGATCTTGCTCCTCTAGCTCTTTCAATTTTGATGACAGGGTGTTGATTTTAGATCTTTCCTTGCTTCTCATATGGGCATTGATTGCTGTAAATTTCCCTGGGGACACTGCTTTAAATGTGTTCCAGAGATTCTGGTATGTTGTGTCTTCTTTCTCATTGGTTTCAAAGAACATGTTTGTTTCTGCCTTCATTTCATTGTTTATCCAGTTGACATTCAGGAGTCAGTTGTTCAGTTTTCATGAAGCTGTGTGGTTCTGAGTTAGTTTCTTAATTCTGAGTTCTAATTTGATTGCCCAGTGGTCTGAGAGACTGTTTGTTATGATTTCCATTCTTTTGCATTTGCTGAGGAGTGATTTACTTCCAATTATGTGGTCAATTTTAGAGTAGGTGCAATGTGGTGCTGAGAAGAATGTACATTCTGTGGATTTGGAGTGGAGATTTCTGTAGATGTCTATTAGGTATGCTTGGTCCAGATCTGAGTTCAAGTCCTGGATATCCTTGTTAATTTTCTGTCTCATTGATCTGTCTAATATTGACAGTGGAGTGTAAAGTCTCCCACTGTTATTGTGTGGGAGTCTAAGTCTCTTTGAAGCTCATTAAGAACTTGCTTTATGTACTTAGGTGCTCATGTATTGGGTGCGTATATACTTAGGATCGTTAGCTCTTCTTGATGCATTAATCCTTTTACCATTATGTAATGCCCTTCTTTGTCTGGTTTGATCTTTGTTGGTTTAAAGTCACTTTTATCAGAGACTAGGATTGCAACTCCTGCTTTTTTTTGGTCTCCATTTGCTTGATAAATCTTCCTCCATCCCTTTATTTTTAGCCTATGTATGTCCTTGCATGTGAGATGGGTTTCCTGAATACAGCACACCGATGGATCTTGAAGTTTTTATCCAATTTGCCAGTCTGTGTCTTTTGATTGGGGCATTTAGCCCATTTACATTTAAAGTTAATATTATTATGTGTGAATTTGATCCTGCCATTTTGATGCTATCTGGATGTTTTGCCCGTTAGTTGACGCATATTTTTCATTATGTTGATTTTTACCATTTGGTACATTTTTGGAGTGGCTCGTACTGGTTGTTCCTTTCCTTGTTTAGTGCTTCTTTCAGCAGCGTTTGTAAGGCAGGCCTGGTGGTAACCAAATCTCTCAGCAATTGCTTGTCCATAAAGGATTTTATTTCTCCTTCACTTATGAAGCTTAGTTAGGCTGGATATGAAATTCTAGGTTGAAAGTTCTTTTCTTTAAGGATGTTGAATATTGGCCCCCTACTCTCTTCTGGCTTGTAGGGTCTCTGCAGAGAGATCTGCTGTGTCTGATGGGCTTCCCTTTGTGGGTAACCTGACCTTTCTCTCTGGCTGCCCTTAGCATTTTTTCCTTCATTTCAACCCTGGTGAATCTGACGATTATGTGCCTTGGGGTTGGTCTTCTTGAAGAATATCTTTGTGGTGTTCTCTGTATTTCCTGGACTTGAATCATGGCCTGGCTTGCTAGTTTGGGGAAGTTCTCCTGGATAATATCCTGAAGAGTGTTTTCCAGCTTGGATTCATTCTCTCTGTCACATTCAGGTACACCTATCAAACGTAGATTAGGTCTTTTCACATAATCCCGTATTTCTTGGGGGCTTTGTTCATTTCTTTTCACTCTTTTTTCTCTAATCTTGGCTTCTCATTTTATTTCAATGAGTTGATCTTCAATCTCTGATATCCTTTCTTCTGCTTGGTCAATTCGGCTATTGAAACTTGTGTATGCTTTGTGAAATTCTTGGTTGTGTTTTTCAGCTCCATCAAGTCGTTTATATTCTTTTCTAAGCTGCTCATTCTAGTTAGCATCTCATCTAACCTTTTTTCTAGGTCTTAGTTTCTTAGCATTGGGTTAGCACATGTTCTTTTAGCCCTGAGAAGTTTGTTATTACCCACCTTCTGAAGCCCATTTCTGTCAATTCATCAGATTCATTCTCCATCCATCTTTGATCCCTAGCTGGTGAGGAGTTGTGATCCCTTGGAGGAGGAGAGGCGTTCTGGTTTTTGGTATTTTCATCATTTTTGCGCCTGTTTCTTCCCATCTTAGTGGCTTTATCTACCTGTGGTCTTTGTAGTTGGTGACTTTTGGATGGGGTCTCTGAGTGGACATCCTTTTTGTTGATGTTGAAGCTATTTCTTTCTCTTTGTTAATTTTCCTTCTAACAGGCCCCTCTGCTGCAGGACTGCTGGAGGTCCACTCCAGACCCTGCTTCCCTGGGTATCTTGCCTGGGTATCTTGCCCACAGGGGCTGAAGGACAGTAAGGGTTGCTGCTGGTTTCTTCTTCTGTTATCTTTGTCCCAGAAGGGTACCCACCAGATGTTGGCCTGAGCTTTCCTTTATGAGGTGTCTCTTTCGATATATAGGGTTTGGGGAGCTGCTTAAGGAGACAGTCTGTCCCTTATAGGAGCTCAAGTGCTGTGTTGGGAGCTCTGTTGTTCTTTGCAGAGCTGCTGGGCAGGTACCTTTAAGTCTGCTGCAGAGGAACTCATAACCACCTCTTTTCCCAGGCTCTCTGACCTAGGAAGGTCGGCTTTATTTATAAGTTCCTGATGTGCTGCTGCCTTTCTTCAGAGATGACTTGCCCCATACGGAGTAGTCTAGTCCCAGTCTGCCAACAGAGGTGTTGCCGAGCTGCTGCAGGCTCTGCCCAGCTGTTGTATGAACTACCTTGGTATTGGCAGACTGCCTGGATAGCAGCTGACACCCTTCCCCCCACTGAGTTGGACCGACCCAGGTCCAGCTGTGCTTTCTGCAAAATTCTCAATCCAGAGTGCTTCAGATTGCTTGTTTTGTCAGGGTGGTACCTGCCAAGCCAGATTGCCTGGCTCACTGTCTTGGCCCCCTCCCTTTTAGTTGAATGAGCAGCTCTGTCTCCCAGGTGTTCTAGGTGCCAGTTGAAATGGCCACCCAGATTTGCATGAGTTTCTGTGCACTAACCCGAAGCACCAGCCGTGCTGAAAACTCATGGTGCTTTTCGGCCCAGGAATCTCCTTGTCTATGGGCAGTGAAAACTTGTTTGGAAATGCAGTGAGAACTCACCCTCTGCATTGTTCTTACTGAGAACTGCACTTGGAACTGTTCCTATTCGGCCATCTTGGATCCTCCCAACATGGCTATTTTGTGACTTTGGATGTAATTGTGCTAAGAAATGACAGAGAGGTAAAATGCTATTTGTGGTTAATGCTGAGAAGAAGAAAAGGAAGCATCTGTCAATACCAACAACACAGAAAGTGGAGTTAGTGTAAGATACTTTAATGTTGCGTATCTATGGGACATGTTATGTAAGGACTAGAGTATTGAAATCACTGTGACATAAGACATTAAGAAGAGAGAAAGATTATTTGGAGTTTTTTTCAGTGACCATGATGCAAAGACCATGAAAAATGGAGAAAAAAAATTGCACGTGATGAACCCTAGATATCTTAACCACTTATTGATCGAGTTAGTTTGATGCTGGGAAGAGAATGTAAGTACTGACTGGTTTGTTGGCTATGAAAAAACTAGAATACAGCAATAGAACAGAAAATTGAAGGTAGTGGAATACTAAGAAAGTTATCTACACAAAATTTAAAGAAAGTCATGGGGTAAAATTTCAGAAAATCTGTTGAAAAAGGGTTTATGTAGATCATGATGCAGCTGAAAACCACACTGATACATTTGACAGGAAAATATCTAAATAAAATCCTGAGTCATGAATAAATTTGTAATGCTGATGCACTGGTACTGTGTTCCTGCAGAAACCTTAAACATGGCCCATGAGGAAACCCCAACAGAACGGAGTATAAGGGATGTATTTCTTGTAATCTAACCCTGTGGCACACACCAAATAAAGATATCAGGGATTGAGAAAGCTAGTATCTGAGATTTCAAAGAGGTGTTTAATTTACCTGAGCATTATTACGCAGACAAAACCTATTTTCTAGCAGCACGAGCTCATTACAAGAAAACTAGACTGGAAAAATGTGTAAAATTGTATTGCTCTGGACACAAATCCCTCTCTTGAAATTCTTGTATAAATAAATGTTTGGGCATTTAATTTTCCTCAGTCAAACATTTTGCTTCGTGATTATGGATTTTACTCTGTCCCACTCCAATATGATACTAATGACATTGGTAACACCAACATGGATGGCCTTTTTTAAACTTTAACTTCAGGGGTATATGTGTTTGTTACATAGGTAAACTTGTGTCATGGGGGTTTGTTGTACAGATTATTTCATCACCCTAGTACCCTTATTTTTCCTGATCTGCTCCCTCCTCCTACTCTCCACTTTCCAGTGGGCCCCAGTGTGTGTTGTTTCCTACTATGTGTGTTCTCATCATTTAGGTCCCACTTATAAGTGAGAATATGTGGTATTGGGGTTTCTGTTCCTATGTAAGTTTGCTAAGGATGATGACTTCTAGCTCCATCCATGTCCTTGCAAAGGACAAGATCTTGTTGTGTTTTATTTTTGATGGATGCATAGTATTCCATGGTATATATTTATCACATTTTCTTTATTGAGTCTATTATTGATGGGCATCTAGGTTGATTCCATTCCTTTGCTATTATGAATAGTGCTGCAATGAACATACATGTGCATGTGTCTTTATAACAGAATGACTTGTATTCCTTCAGGTGTATACCCAGTAATGGGATTGCTGAGTCGAAAGTGTTTCTTTCTCTATGTCTTTTAGGAATTGTTGCCACACTGTCTTCTACAATGGCTGAGCTACTTTACACTCCCACCAACAATGTAAAAGCATTCCTTTTTCTCCACAACCTCACCAGCGTCCATGATTTCTTTTATATTTTAATAATAGTATATGGCCTTTTTTAAAGAGCCTCAGGCAAAGAGATGCTGTAAACATTTATGGAATGTATCGTACAAGTAAAGCTAGTTTTAATTTGTATATGTTTGAAACTCTAAGAAAATAAAAAGCGGTATGCTTATCTCTACCTCTATGCCACAAATCATGACATATTTTTATATACGTAAACTGTAATATTTATATTTTTATCTGAGTTTGTGTGATTATTCATATATTTTATTGAATGCATTTTAATGTGTTTGATTATTGGTGCTGCCTCAGCCACTGTTTTTTTTTTGTTTTTCAAATACCCAATATATTCATATATTACCTCTGAAATCTAAAAATTGTGTATTTTGAAATACTTCTGGCCTAGCAATTTTCAGATCTGTATCTGTATATATTTATCTATGTGATTATTTATTTACTATCTATCTCCCCACTGTATTATAAGCTCCCTGAAAACAGCAGCTACGTCTTTGTTCTTCATTTCATTAGCAGCACATTTCTACATGCCTGGTAGAGATAAATCTCTTTTGAAGAGTAAATTAAAATAGAATGTTGCTCTTAAATTTTCTCCTCCATTATCCTAAGGTATATTTTTTCTTTATCCTATTCTTCCATTTCTAGTGTTATGGCCATTCATACTCCTGAAAGTGATTATTGGTTTGCATCTTCTCAGACACCTAATGTCCTGCCACAGTTTCCTCTAAGCATCAGACACATCTCTGTCTTCTGTATCAGTCATCCTCCTGAGAGTAGATGTAAAAGTCTTGCTTTCATGTCTTTTAAGGCTTGCCACCCAAAATTGTTAGATCATTTTGAGTGTTCATTAAAAAAATTATAATTCCCAGGTAAATACCAACGTTTTGTTTGGGCTGTTGGTTTGTGTCCCTCTTCCAAATTATGCACATGCACTTTTAAAATTTAAGTCAATGAGATAGTCCTCTGAGCAACCGAAGAATTTATTTTTGATACATTTTTATTTAGCGTGGATCATTCACAGTTGTATTGTCCCAGTGACATTTTTTAGAATATCTTCTACAAGCCACATTCTCTCCCAAGGTCCCCTATCATGGTGCCGTACTAATATTTCCTTTAACCTATTTGAAATGTATGCTCCTATCCTCCAGAGAAAGTAGACTTGAATTGTTGGTGTTTACTGTATGCTACCTAGCTTTTACTAACAGTACGTGATTTAATCCTTACAGTGACTTTGAAAGCTGGCATTCTTATTTTATTGATGTGGAAACTATAACTTAAAGAAAGTAAATAAACACTGCAGGTCTTTCCAACTCCAGCCATATACTTCCACTCTATTATACTGTGATTAAGTCCTATCTTTGCTCATTATCACAAAGTTCTGGTTAACATTATGTCCTACTCAACTTTCTGTACCTTTGAATTAAAGCCAGTTTTATTTTCTTCATTAAACAAAATAATATACTGCATAATTTTATTTTTTACCTTACATTTTTGTCTTCTGTGAGATTGTAATTTTGTAAACAGGTGAAGAATTTTATAAATTTTTTATTTCTTTCTCCAGTAGTGTTAAAATTTCTTGCCTCTGTTCAAATTTTGCAACTGGTATTTGAAAGGGAATGTGGAGGTAGGAGAGATCATTGGGTAAGTGTCAACTACAGCAAATCTGTGCTAAATACTTAATTTTGTCATCTCCTTTTTTTTTAGACAACATAGATATTATGTTCAATTTAATTGTTCTTTTTTTCTATCTATTTTTTTGAATTAGAATGTGTCTTTCAAGCAGACGTAGTCAAATCCCCTTCTCACTCTTCTCTCCACTTTCTAATCCTAAAACACATTTAATAAACAAAGCTATAGGAGAGAAGTTAAGAGAAATCTTTTATGCTATAAACTATATTTAGACTTTCTGAGACTTGGAATACAGAATAAAAGGCTTGTCATATACTATTTAGAATATTAAACGTGGCTTTTCAGAGAAACAGGTTTTCCCTACATATAGATGTTGAATGGGTAGTGCTGGAGAGAGGTTACATAGGGCAGAGACTTGGGAATTTATTGTCATATAGGTAGTAAAAAAATATTTGGGGATTACTCACTCTGTCAGCTTTTGTCTAGGACATCACCTAACCCAGAAGCATGAAAATTATCACTAGGCCAACAAAATTTTCTAAGTTTCTATTGGCCACATGGCCTGTTTCTCTCATGGTTGTGGCTGCAGATGCTTCAGATTCTGCTACTCTTAATAATCTCTTTCTACCAAAATTGTATCTTTAGAAGTGATCCATTTCCATGATCTCATTATAAACATTAATCTCATGTCATCAAGTCTCAGAGGATATAAAATTTACTTCTTTGTTCAAAATTTCAAGTTAAATTTTCTAGCTAGTTTCTGTGTTGGTATGTATTCAATGACAGTCGGAAATCTAGTTTTTATATAAGATTCTCTGATATCGTCACCTGAGAATATATAAGGGAAAAAAACCTTTATTACGCTAGTACACTCAGTGTCACATATGTTGTCCTCCATTTTTTTCTACTGTTTTATATTTATGTGTGCAATGCATTTTTCCATATACATCATTCCATTTAAAATCTTTAACTGGGCAACTCACTTACCAACCACATATTACCCCAGTGCTCTTCTGTGCCTTCTCTCACATCTGCGAAATGATTTCACTTTCAGAAAGATAAAACTCTAATGAGCCCTTAGGAATCTTTGTTCAAATATGTCCAGTCCACCAGGGCTCAGCTAGGAAGGTGTCTGAAGTGTGAATTACTTACTGATTAGAAGCCAACACTAGATTTTTCTCTATTTCTTGAGGTCACCAATCAAATTCAAACCATGTTTTAAATTCTACCCAACAGCAAAGCTCTTTTTTAAACAAAGGCATTTTTTTTTCATTCTTCTTTCCTGAGAAGCTTATTTCAAATTCACAGTTTTCAAACTTTGTAGTGAATGAAAAATAATGGTTTAATAGACATTGACCCTTCACAAACAGTAAACCATTAGATGGTTTAAATAATGCACTTGCTGACTTCCCAGGTTTAAAATATGTTTTATAGAAGATTATTACTAAATGTTAGCTGAATTATAGGCAATTAGAAGGTTTTCAAGCATTTTATAAATTCAGAGTTTTAAAGCCTTTTAAATAGTTTTAAGCAATTTAGAAATATATATTAAAAAAAAGTAAGAGTGGTGAGTTAACCTCTTTAGTTTTTCCTTTCATTGCATTTTAGAAAAATTTCAGCCTTTAATTAGCTTGCAAAAATATGGGAAAACCCATCTATATATTGAGGTTCTTCCTCATTAGACAGAAAGCAACACCAGCTGAGATGTTATTTAGACCAGATGGAGCTTAGCCTGAATGAGGAGTCTGTTTTCTTCAGTGGTACAATGAATACAGCAATTATTATTATTTTTTGTATATGTGAGGATTGAATACTGCTTTGCAAAACCTCATGATAATATATCTTCAAATCTGTATCCTGATTTTTTTCACTACTTCTGGAAGAAGAATCCTTAGACAATCTTTAATATTTAATGTTAGAAAGGAAAGAAAGAGAAAGAGAGGAAGGGAGAGAATAAGAAAAATACAAAACCCTGATAGTGGTTTACTCCTCTGTGACTGCTAGGTAGAATAGGATTATTATATTATGTCATTAACATACAGAGGGCTCCATTATTTAGTCAGTTTCATTTTCATGTTAATCACTGTTACCTAAAAGTTTCAGGGAACTCATGGAGAGTTTGGTGTCATCAGAGGTTAGGTTGAAATGTCTTCAATCAGCTAGCTTGTAAAGCTGCCACAGTTTAATACCATTGGTTGGTTCATCTTATGCAAAAAAGATATGAATCTCCCTGAAAGCCTCTATTTTTCTTTCCTCTCCACCTTTTTCCCGGGGAACTGAATAGAAACTTTAAAGCTTAAATTAAAGGAATATTTTCTCATTCAATTGGGAGGTAGAAAATTGGAGATTGCTTAGTCTAGAGAACTTTCAAAGGCTTGATACCTAAAGGTATTCTTCTGGTGAATTTTTCCCAGTGATGGGACATCATTTGAATACACTAAAGCCTCATCATTTACCAGGTTGGTAATAATTTTGATATAAAAATAGGCCTCCATAGGAATGCAGCTTGAACCAATAACAAGCAACAGTGTTTCCTTTGTGATAAATTGACACTAAAGCCCAATGCTGAAAATCTCTTATATTATTTAGAGATGCAGTGATCAAAGACACGAGAGAAGAAAGAGCTGGCAGCCTCGTATATTCTGTACTGATGCTGAGATAGTGCCAGTAATAGGGGATGCAGTTACTACCTGGGAGAGCTGGAGAGCAGCTTTAAACTTCACCTTCATAAATCTTCTGGAAAAGTAAGGGGCAGCAGTTAAAAAAAATCAGCGCAGTGTCTTCCTGAAGTTTTTATAAACTAGCTATTCAAATTGTCATTCTTCACTATAACTGGGGCAAATGTGAATTTAGGTAGAACAAAACAAAACAAAACTAAAAGGGAATGTCAGTGGACTGCTGATGGGAATGATAAGAAAATGCCGTGAGTTGGCTAATGAGGGTAGTTTCACTGTAGGGAGACACTAGTCACATTCCCTTTTCTAATTTATCCAGCATTTCATCACCAGGCTAATCTTACTAAAGTCCAGTTTTTGCCACATCACTTACTGCTTAAAACTCTCTGTGCTTCCCCATTCCTTATAGACTACAGTGTTATAGATGGCTCCACTGAATTATTTAACACATTAAAAATTGATGGCCAAATTTAAATCCTATGACATAGAAGTTATTGAGAATAATCTATCCTATAGCTTCTTACAATTTAAACAATTATAGCTAGCATAACATATAACATTCTAGTATGTCTTAAACATTATCATAAAATATATTCATTTACATATTTTTATTTTTTATAAAAATATTCTTTTCTATTCAAGCAAATAATTTGGTTATTCAAACTTGATAATATATATAAGGCAGTACTTACCAATAAATCACATATCTCTAGTTTATTCTCTCATACATACTGTAGTTGGAAATTATTTACATAGACTAAATCTGTTCAATAACTTTTATAGTATTCTTTCTTTTTAATGTTTTTAGGTTTTTCTTTTATCAATATTCTCTATTGATTTCACAGCAGAATTTCCATTTGATTTTATCATCTATGTGATCATTTTTCAATATTTTGCTCTGTTTTCTCAGAAATCTCACAAAGGTTTTGTCCATGTTTATGCTTCTTAAAATTTTTAATTATTCAAGTAAATAAAACTTCAAAAATTTAAGCAATTTTTACTTATGACGGTAAGTTAAAATTAAATAACATGTCAATAAAATAAAGGGAACCTTATTTCAGAAATGAGAGGATAGATTTTTTGAGACTATGTTGTAATACTTTGAGCTTCTACCATGCCAAATAAACATTAAGCTTTTATTGAAATATAGGGCAAAGGAACAAGTAATGAATCATACAGGATGGTATCTCAAGTCAGCAGTTGGGGTCACACTCTCACCTTTGCCTTCTTAGGAGGAAAGGTAGAAAAACCCATCTATTACCACTGCTTGTTTTTAT
The DNA here is from genome assembly GCA_963573385.1 of Cacajao melanocephalus. Taxonomy (NCBI): domain Eukaryota; kingdom Metazoa; phylum Chordata; class Mammalia; order Primates; family Pitheciidae; genus Cacajao; species Cacajao melanocephalus. Next base: position 120,560 of record CAUYLG010017269.1, read on the forward strand.
TATGTTCAACCATAGATCTGGTTCTCTGCTCTGCATATTCAGTGTGCCATGGTTCCCCCAAACCTCATCCCACCACAAATCCTACCGAGATCTCAGGGCCAGAGGGAAGTAAAAAGATGTTCTTCATACCAAAAATATGTCAGTAGCACTTGCCTAAGCAAAATAACTATGAAAAATTACTTCTATCTCATCATTCTTGCCAATTCAGATAACTTATTCCAACAATGCAAGAAGGTACCTACACTCTTGTTTATTAATAATTGACTTGCTATAAGAATGGAAACAGCCCTTGACTGAAAGCCAAGAGACAGGTTTCAGCTCGTGCCCTGCTCCCCATAGCTGGCTGGCCTCTGGTAGATTGTTTGCTTCTTTAGTCCTTCATTTCTGCAGATGCATGGTGAAAAACTGGATGGATCAGTTTTTCCATAGAATGAGAAAGTCATGAGAAGGCAGCCTTAGGAAACATTGCACACTCTCTACTCTTCTCTCTTTTCAGGCACCCATCCTGCACATAAACTTCCAATTACAAATAAATCTTTTTTGACCCCCTTGAGCTAGGGTCTCACTCTGTTGCCCAGGATGGCATGCAGTGGCACAACTATAGTTCACTGTAACCTTGGACTCCTGGGCTCAAGCGATGCTCCTGCCTCAGCCTCCCAAGTAGTTGAGACTGTAAGTATGTACCACCAACCCTGCCTATTTTTCTTTTCATTTTTGTAGAGACAGGGTTTCACTATATCGCCCAGGCTATTCTTAACTCCTGGGTTCAAGTGATCCTCCAGGCTTGGCCTCCCAAAGCACTTAGATGATAGAATGGAGGCTGCCATTATAGCCAATAAATCTTTTATACTTGGTTTAATCCAGACTTTCGCTGTCTAATTTGATCAGAGAACACCCAAACTGCTCTTCCTTCCTGCCTTCCTGCCTTCTCTTTCTTTTTGTCAAATGCATTGGAAGGGGAAATATAGGATGGCTCATGATTTGGAATTAAAGTCCATAATCTAATCAAAATATACTTTCCACCTTAATTCTAGTTACTTCTGTATATGAACCTTCATCTTTAATTTGTGTGTACCATGCAACTATACCAGGACAGTCCTGCTTCTCTGCCTTGCTTATGTTGTTTCTTACATGACATTACTTAACCTTCTGCTCTCTCTTTCCAAAACTGCTTACTCTACTATGGTCCCATCTGTCATGTTCCAGTTTTATGTACTCCTTTAATCTTCTGAAGCAAGGTTACCCAACCCATTTACATATAATCATAGTCATTTGCATTTTCCTTTCTGGTGGTATGCTTTGTCAGGCAACTACCCATGCCTTTACCTCTTGCCTTCCCGGTTATAAATCCCAAGAGGACAAAAGCCTGGTCATCACACTTTCATAGCACCTGGTAATAATTTGATAGCTCTTGGGAAGTAGCTGCTGTAGGAGTAAATGACTGATACCGCAGTGATGTATTTGCCAGGTGGACTGAGAGATAATCAGAGTTTCAGATTGAATTGTTTTTGATGTTATAGTTTATTATGTAACAAGTTAAAAGGAAGAAAAAGCAGAGGGCTGTTACTTCTGACATCATGAGAGTGTTCTAGGTCTTTCTTGGTGGTACTATCCAGCTTTGTAGCTTGAATCTTTTCAATGTTATCCAGCTTTGTCAACATTAATCCTACCATACCCATAGTTCTGTATTTTATTACCTTATACTGAAAGCTGACTGAGAGCATAGTCCTAGAAGAGATAGCAGGATGGCTGGTGAAAGAATATACATTTTCAAAGGGGAAGAAGAAGAGAGAGATGTACAAGGCCAAAAAAGATTAACTTAACAATTTCCTCGAGTTCCTTATGTGCGGCATAGAGTGTATTTGAATTTCTTACCTTAACTTGAGAATGTACAAGTTATTTCCTGCTTCGCCAGTTTGATGTTCAGTGTCAATTTGAGATCCCTTATTATGTTTGAATACATCCATTACCTGCTGTGAGTATAGATTTGTCTTCTTGTCAATAAGTAAACCCTTTGGGTTGTAGTCCCAAAGATAGAGAAAAGATTGCTGCACTCTTAAGAAAACAGGGAAAGAACTTTCTGAAGCTTCCCTCCTGGTACGAAATCCAACCTAGAAGTTGACTGAGTAGGGGACAGCCCTGGTAATAAGTTTTCTCTTCTGTCAAGATAGTGCTAATAGTAAGGAAGTCTTGGTTGCTTTGCTTTGCTTTTGATAAAAACAAGTATTTTGGGCTTCATGGGTATTGGAAAGGTATTTGAGGGAGCTGAGTCACAGTAGCTGGGTTGGCTGAAAAGGGCGGTAGAAACAGAGACTCTTTGTAGACAGTTTCTATGTCTGACAGGCTCCCCTGGTGTCCCTGTTTTGTTGGCTTTGAGTGAGACTGAACATTGTTTCCTCAAACAACTCCCACTTTCATTATGATCATCAAGGTCATTATCATCATTATTGCTATTCTCTGAATCACCCAGCAGAGCAAACCTTCACACATTGACAGTGGCTGAATGTAAGCATTTTAGCTACTTTCTCAAAACAAGGGTCCTCAGGGTCACCCAGTCTTTGTAGCTACATAGGCAGGGGCCCTCCAATTATACACAAATGTTCTGAAATTACCTTTGTGTTCCATTCACAAACTATTCAAATGCATTTTTCTCGTTATATGCGAGTGCATGACGAGAACAAGGCGAAGTGGCACATGTATATTATCCCACAGACAGTAAAGCCATACTCAGAATGTCCTAATTCTCTAGGCAAAAATTAAGAAAAGTGTCACAAGTTGGGGTATTATGGAAGCAGATATGTTCCACTGAAGGCCAAGGTGTTTTTGTACACCCAAAGGTTTAAATCAGGTGTTTATTGCCTAAAACGTGTCTGAGAAAGTTAATGAGGTAAGTTATTACCCACCATGTCTGCAGTTTTTCCATTACCAGCTGTAAAAGCAGGTAGCAATCTCACTCTACCTTGAAGGCATCATTCATTATAAATTACTTGCTTTCAATCACGAGTGGAATACAGTAAAAGGAAAAGTACCAAAGAAGGTCTTCACTGTGCTTTGTTAGAAGACAAACAGGAGCATTGAGCCTGCGTGCTATTGTCAAACGCCCCCAAATGAGACATTTTGAATTCAAATGATTAATTGGTAACTGGATATTCAGTATTATTTTCAGCTAGACTTGTTTCTTTTTCTTACATATTTTTAAACTAATAACAGCCAGAGGCATACTCTTTTATCCAGAACAGTCACTCACATTACTATATGACTGAAGAACTAGCTTTGTTTTTATCATGGTTCAATCCAACTTTTGTTCCAACCAAGTGTTACTAAAGATAAAAGGCAGGGGTAGTCAGAAAGTTTGCTCCGTTGTTAACTCGGCTCCTAACTCAACTGGCAGAGACAGTCAAAAGATAGGTTTTTATTTTTCTCCCTAGTACTGTGCTTGGTTATAGTTATGTATTTCTTAGAGAAGAGGGAAAAGATCACTCTCTGTTGATGGCTGTGATCATCCAGAAATCTTCAAGATGACCAAATTATAACCATGAGTAAAGCCTTTAGTGGCCAATCTTTAGACATCCTCATTTAGATCCAAATATATTTTTGCAAACAGGTAGGCTTTACTACATGATTGCCAGATTTCTTTCTTATCCTGTGATATTTAAATCCAGACTTAAACTTCTATATTGACTAGGGTTGGAATGCATGATTATCTTTAATAGGACACTTAGGTGAAATAGGCAAGACTCTGAGACCGGTATTCAGTCCTATCAAGGTAATGAAGGGGGTTACAAAGATCATGGGGCAGAGAAGTTTATCATTATGCTGCTTGTGACAGATTGTGAAACACTAATAGTTTAACAAATTTAAACTGGGGAAATAAAGATAGTAAAAAATTTACCAAAATTAAGTGCAGGGCTAATTAAGGCGACATTGACTATAACCCCCACAGGCAGGAGGGGTGCCTGACAGATATTCTCCTTAGGAAATGTGTGGTCATGTCTGATAAGCATAGGCAGCACAACATCATTTATTTTTATCAAAGCTCCCCAGGCAGGAAAAATTAAGAGATAGAGATTACCATTTAATCTACAAGAACTGGGATCTTTATTAAGCAATACTTGTAATTTACATACTTGAACATTTTGCTGTTTTTAAAACCTTCAAATTTCAAATAAGTATGAAAATTGCTGCCAGTTTTTTAAGAGTATCATGGTAGTAGCAGCTTATTCTTAAACAGATCTCTACTTTGGAACTGAATTCTGCCTTATTAACTAGAATACATTATATCTCTGTACCAGTAGTGATTTGTAAAGGAATAAAATAGTGTAATTAATAGAAATGCATTCTAGTGTCTCTTTTTCTGGTTCATTTACTCATTCAACACATTATCTTCTCTGCACTATATATTCTGCCAGGATTTGAGGTTATAGTAGTGGGTAACATAGATAAAATTCATATTAGGCAGCTTAAGAAAGGTTTCACTCCTATAACAATGAAGCACAAAATAATCTTAGATGTTTACAATGGCAAAGGTTTATTTCTTGTTTGTTTCATAACTTTGAAGGTCAGCTTTTTTACTCTTCTGCATACCAATCTTCATGTTGCAATTTAGGGTGAAGGAGTAGTCCCTATCCACTCAACGCTGGTCTCATTGTAGTGAAGAAAGAGCAGTGGCAGAAATGTGCTGGCATTTCAAATTTCTCTTTGGAAGCGGCATGTTTTATTGACTCACACTTTGTTAGCCAAATGAAGTCACACCTATAAACCAATTATCAATGGGTTAGGACGAATAATTCTCCTGTCAATAGGACATGAAAGTGAGAGGCAGTGAATATTTTTGATAATAATGCAATTTATAAAACTGTCTTAGAGAATATGTAGTCTAGGTAGAAAGCTGAAAGTTATGATACAGAAATGCGACAGGGCATGCAACAATCAGAGTTCCATATTAGCAGCTATTAAGGTTCATTGCTTTGGTCCCTATTAATATTTTGGTAAATCTTTCTGTTTTTCTCATATAAAATGCTGAATTAAGGCAAACATCTACCAAAATAAAATCAATTTAAGCCAGATTTTATAGTAAGCCAGAAATAGCATTTAGAAATGTCAATCAGATTAATAGTGACTTCTTCATTTGCTAAGTCATATTGATGAAGTGTCCAATCCAATTGATGATGCAGATATCGACCATTAGGATCACAGGAGGAAAAAGCTTTGATTTGATGGAAATAGTAGTCATATATCAATACCACCTTTTGATCACTCCAAAACCAAATAAAAAGGGCAAAGAAATGGAAGCATATGATAATGCCTATGAGGTCTCTTCTGGATCCTCATTAGGCCAACACTGGTTTGCTTTTGGTATAGTCCATCCAATTCCACACTGACACATATCACACACTGAAGTTTAAACCTCATCCAATAAATTTTATCTAATTTCACACATGACGAGATGCCTCTAACATCTAATAATATTTAATAATATTCAGTTGCCACAAGGGGCTGTTAACTTGTCTGAAAACTTGTGATTCAGTTTAGTCATTATTCCTATTGTCAGATTTATATACATACATTATATAAATCAACTGCTAAGGAAAGATAAAATCCATGAAAATAGTAGAATTTAGAAAACTTTAATCATGTTTAACATCTGATGAGTTCTTAAAACTGAATATAAATTACAAAGATTAATTGCTTAATGAGGCTATTTTTTAAATTATAAGTATAATATAGTGTTTATCTTTTGCTTGAAACTAAAATGCACATGAAATTCAGGTTCACTCTAAGAAAGGGAACTGAGTGACCATTTTGATAAATTAAATTGATTAAATGGATTTCAGAGTAATAGATGTAGAGAGAGACTATGTGCTGTAATTGAAGAAGCTGTGGACTGAAACACGGGAGACATGAATGACATACAACTCTTGCTTCAGTGAAATGTGTCATCAGGGCAAATAACTTACTGAGCCCCAGATATTTCTAATTTTAAAAACGATTTGGAGCAAGTGCTGGTAAATTTGCTAGGAATGATATTCCTTCATTTCCCTCTCTTCCCTCCCTTTCTTTCTCCCTTAATTGAAATATAATTATTGAACTATTAAATGTTTCAGATGTGAAAGTAGGCACTGGATAATGTGTTAATGTATAAATCAATCATGGTCCCGCTCTTAGAAGCTTGACATCAACAAATGAAGACAAAATAAACAAACTATTACAGTAGGTACCATGAGAGAAATAAAGTCCTAACATCTAGAAATCTAGGTTGCGAGGAAGTTTTCTCTAAGAAAGTGACATCTGCTTATGTCCAAAGAATGAGAATTGGGAACAAAACATGTTGCAAGTGGAGAAAACAGCTTCAGCCATGTGAAGAATTTAGATTTTACTCAAGTGTAATGAAAGGAGATTAATTAGTTTACAGACATGGAAGTGATAGGAGATGATTTCTATTTAAAACAATTGATCTGATGGTGGTTGAGTCATAGAAGGATAAGGAGGTAGGCTGGGAGACCCAGTGGAGAGGATTGCGCTGGTCCAGGCAAGAGGTGACACAACTTGGCCTGGGGTAATCAAAATCATGATCAAGGTGGACAAATGTATTTTAAATACACTTTGCAGGAGAAAGTGTCAATGTTTGCCAATAGATGAATGTAGGAAATTATGCAGAGGGAGATATCAGGAGTGATTCCGAGCCTTCGGACTTGAACAAATGGGTAGATGGCACCATTTAGTGAGAAGATGAAGGGTGGGCAAGAAATCAGTGTGGAGAGGGAGTAGGTTGTAATCAAGGAATCTGTTTTGAAGTGTTTAGTTGGTGATGATTGTGAGCCTTCCAATTGGAGATGTCAAGCTGTAGTTGAATATTTGAGTTTGGAGCTGAGAAGAAAGGTTTGGGCTGGAGATTTAAGCCACAGGAATTGATGAAAAAGCGATTGAGAGAAGTATAGTGAGTGGAGGCATCAGAAAAAGGAGAAAATGATATGACAAAACCAAAAGAAACTGAGAGAGTGAGGTCAAAATGTCAGAAAAAAACCAGGCAAGGTTAGTATCCTGGAAGCCAAGGGAAGATAAGATTTCAAGAAAAAAAGTGATTTAACCTGCTGAATATTGCTGAAAGGCAGATAAAATCAGAACAAAAAAGAAGCCTACATCTTAACAGCAGAGACATGATTGGCAACCTTGGAACAAATAGCTTCACAAGTGGGTAGGAAGAAAAGACGTAGCCCAAGCTGGAGTGGAAAGAGAGGGAGACGTGATGTGAGAAAATGGAGTCAGCAGGAATAAACAATTTTTGAAAAGTTATAAAGTAAAGGGGAATAGAAAAAAAAAGATGATATCTGCAGGGGAATATGAGACTCTTCTTGAATAGAAAAGACACTTGTGTGTGTTGCTAATGGCAACGGTAAGACAGATGTTAGAGTTTGGCGCAATTAAGAAAGGGATGCAAAGCCTATGTGAAGGCTAGGGCAGGTGGGGCACTGTACCTTTGAGAGATGAAAGATGTTTCCTTAATAATAGAGAATGAAGTTGGATAGATATAGATTTAAGGAGGTTTGCATGTCTTGTTGTAGAAAATAAGAATAATTAGATTTTATCATTTAGATATGATGCAACATCATGACCTAAGAGACTGGGCGGGTATGGTGCAGAAAATTGAAGGAGAGAGGAGAAATGTCTAGTGAGTTGGAGGAAGCTTTAGGATGCATTACATACAAAGCTGTTCTATCATCTGGTAGAGGCTCCATACATGTTATTGAACAAACAGGGTATTGCATAACATTTTAGATATAACAATAGATTCACTGACAATTAATTTTTGGATGTCAACCTCAAATTAAGTTGCATATAGCAGACTTAAGTTGAAACAATTCTTGCAAAAATCTCTTAAAGGCTCAATTATAAGACTGACACTTGCCAATTTTGTCCAGCCATAGCCTAGAGAATACATCATGAAGCCCCTAGACTGGAAGGAAACAGTTAGCTTTACATATCTTCTAATAGCTTAAATCTAATATGTGTGAGAAAAGCTGGTAAAAGGCAAATTTACTCAACAGAAGCTTTGGACATGTGCACATCAGAACTGCCATTATTACATACAGATAACCATTTTGGCTACGTTTTTGTGGAATAATAAGATGTTTATTATACTCATTTTGTATTTTTAAAATACATTTTTCTTTAATCACCTTGAAAAAGCTCCTTTTACTGATTCTGTTTGAGGCTGTTTTCCAAAGCCATTTCTTAAGATAGGCATTCGGAGTAAAAATGTTCTGAACCTCCTAGTAAGTCTCAGAGTATTGATTATCTTCTAATCTAGTTTTGACTTTGCCTTGAAATTTCAGCCATAAAAGATTTAAAAGATTTTGCCCTTCACTAAAAGCTATCATCTGTAATCCTTGCACTCACCCATTTCAGAATCAAGATGACTGAATGTCACATTCAGTTACCTTTATAAACCCCCAAATCAAAGTTTCTAATATCAACACTTGCCTCCCTCATCACTCTTGCTTCTCAACTCCCAATTTATCAGTAATTCTTTACCATCCCTTGCCACTTGCTGTCTGCAGGGTTTGAGCTGTCAGACCAGCTAAGCAGGCTTCTGGAGTCAAACAGCTTTAAAAGTTCCACAAATTTCATACAGGAAATGGGAAAATATAAAAACAGTGCATGTCAAAATGCCATCCCATGTTGACAGTAAATCACTTAGCTAACATTTAGTGTGCCTTTGGTGTACTATCAGAAGCCACTAGCAGCTGGTGTGTATGCCTGTGCGTGTGTGCCTGTGTGTGCATCTGTGTGTGTGCATGTGTGTTGCAAAGTAATTTCTTAAGCCCTCAGAAAATGCTGCCATTTTTGAATCCATTCTTCTTTTCTAACCTTTTACAAATAGCCAAAATAATGTATGGATGTGCAATTTCACTGTCCTTTTCTCTCAGATGCAGGCAATAAAAGTTGATTTGCACTAACAAGCTAAAAGCTTTGAGTGCTACCAGAGTGTGATGCATTCCAGGAGGGAGGGCAGCTATCAGAATCTATGATGGTAGAAAGCATTTTCACAATAGACCCCACAAAGATTTAGAATCTGAGGCTGGAATTCAATCTATTGTTCAGAAGTCAGCTGGTATAGAAGAAAAGATGCAACTGAAAATTGGTGAGAGTGAAGTCTACCTTCTTCTTCTGTTGCTTTTGATTTCTATATAGTCCAAATACACTATTGCCACTGAAATTTAAGCCCTCCCTACTCTTCTCCATATGGCTGGCAAGGAGTCAGATTATAGTAGGTTCCTAGCATTAGCTAGTAATAAGGCATGAAATATGTTTGTGAGAAAATATATGTTAGAAAAATACATGCTAGAGATATTCTATGTTTATGCCTCTGGCCAGCAGTTGACATTCCCATTAGCTGCAAAGAAAAGTAGAAAATACAGCCAAAGAAAACATTAGAAATAAAAACATTTCACTGATAATGTGCATCAACCCCTCTCATTTGATATTTAATTGGAAAATGTACTAAAGAAAAGATGTTACTCTGGTCCTGCATAGAATTACAGGCTAGGAACAAAAAGCTACAAATTTGCTAAGGTAAATTTTTAGTCTTCTTTATAAATTTGAGCCTTCTTTTTATTTTATTTTATTATTTTTTTTCCAAGATGGAGTCTTGCTCTGTTTCCCAGAGCTGGAGTGAAATGGTGTGATCTGGCAAATTTGAGCCTTTTTAAAAGAGAAAAGTATAACTGACAGTTTCAAATATTAACTGATATACAGAGTAGATGATAACCACTTCGTAACCGTCATGACTGTGCTGTTCAGGCAAACAGAAATATGGCACTCCCATGAAGAAAGTAGTAGCCTAGGAGGACAAATATAGTCTGCATTGACAAAGAGGATACCTCATTTTGGCATTCTGAGCTTTCTTCCATCAAAGAAAACCCGAAGGGTACACAAGTGAAATGCTATAAGATTAGAAAGAAAAATGTTTATCTAACCATGAAGTCACTTCACACAATGTAGAGAGGAAAGGGAGTGGTAGTGGTCTAAGAACTTGGGCTTTGGAGCCTGTGTTGAAATTCCAGATGCCATTTGCATCTTATGTAGTTTGGAGTCATTTATTTAACCTCATGATGTCTCGGCTTGCTATTAATAGAATCTCTTTATGGAATTCTAAGAATATGATTTAATGTATGCAAAGTTCTTGCTGGCACCTCTTTAGTACTCAATAAATGTTAGGTGTCACTATTAAGTAATTGTAAGCACGAATTTTTTAAAAACACACATATGGTTTTCAGAACTTTTGGCTCCTTAAATAAATGTCATGTATTCAAAATTGGTAAACATTTTGTTGTAGTGTTCATGATCATGGTAGTGGTAATAGTGATGGGATCTCAGAGTTTCAAACAGAACCTGAGATGTCAGTTTGTGTGCAGGGATTTGTTAGGAAGTGCTTTCTGAAACATAACCTGCAATGGATGGAGTAAAAGAAACAGGATTAAGCAGAGGGAAATATTAAGCTGTGATGCAGCTGCAACCAAGAACCATTTCAGGGAGCTCTCTGAAGCTGTGAAGGACCTTAAGAAACACCTCAGATTATCTCGAATGGATGAAAGGGAGCTGGGGGCCTTTGGACTTACCCATCAGCAAGTTGATACAGGCCGCTTCTACAGCAGGGCACACCCCTGGGCAAAGCAGCCTTCTTCAGCCTTAGCAATTTTTAAGTGGGGTTCTAAGTGGCAAACCCTATAGCTTTGACTACAGTTCACTGCTTGTATTGTGGATATCTTTTTTTGTGTGTGTTCAAACAATCTAAGAACAGCTCCTGAAGGATTCTGGTTAGTCTCTTTCTCTGGAAAAAATTACAAGAACAAATAAAGCAAAAAACAAATTAGTACAGTCCCCATCATATCTGCTGGTTTGAGGACTATATGTAATATTCTTCACCTGCCTCCTCTTTGTACATCCTAGTTTCCCTTTGTCTTTTGTTTACTAGCTGTTTTAATTTCATTGGCTTACTGAGTGATATGTCCTGAACTCCCACTCTCAGGGATCTGAGCATTGGTCATTATGCCCTTCTCAGGCTCTGTCTACTGTACTTGTCCATTTAAAATTAAAATTATGTGAAACAGTACTAGTCACCTTGGTGCAAACATAACCTTTCTATCTCTGTGAGGAAGATAATTCTTTTCTTGTTTGCTGGCTTCTTGGCACAAGAAGCCTAAAATAATTTGATGACAGAAAAATAGCTTGAAGACTGATGAGACTTTTGCAATGTTCCCTAGTGGAAGGGACCCCACCCCAGTAATCAAAATCTTTGGTTCCTCTTGGCATAAAATTATGAAAATAAGAAAAATTAAGTTTTTTAAGTGTGTCACTGAGAGTGACGGTGAGATTTTTACTTCCTTATACATAATATTTCAGTCTTTCTCCTTTAAGGTCTGTGACAGACCAGCCAAACTATTTGTTACTACCCAGGAGTTCATGTGTATTCTTACTTCAGACTATTTTTTTTTCTACATAAAGTGCAAAATTAGGTGAAGTTTTTTTTTTCTCACCATTGTCTTTCAGAAATATTACTCAGCAAAGTACATGTGCAGCTGTAGTGGCACTTTTTCAGCTACTAATTTTTCACCCTTTCTCAGCTAAGCATTAAGAACCCCTTGTGTGGCCACATGTGTGATCTGAGAAAGGAACACCAGTGTAAGAGCAGGTAGTAACATAGAAGGCTGGGAAACTCTTGAATTCTGCCTCTGCTCAAACTCACATGTGTTACTATGGAACTTCTCAGTCGTATAGGTGACCTTCTCACCAGCACATGCATTACTACTTTGGTAAAAGAAATGCTCTCTGGGCCGTTTCCTGGAACATAATTGGCTGATGAGTTTTTCAACTTTACGTAGTATTAGGGGCTGAGTTGTGTTTTTCCCCAGATGCAAATGTTAAAGCCTTAACCCCGAGACCTCACAATGTGATTGTATTTGGAGATGAGGCTTTTAAATAACTCATTTATGCCTAGTGTCCCATTATTGAAACACTAGGCATGTGGGAATTATTTGTATCCTACTGCTCAAGGTCTTTGCCAAGGTCTGATTGCAAAAATTCAAAAAATTACAACCTCAAGCATAAAGGGGTTAAGTTAAAGTGAGGCCATTAGGGTGGGCCCTAATATAACCTGACCTGATAGGTGTCCTTATAAGAAAAAGAAATTTGTGTACAAAAAGAAATACCAGGGATACACACACACAGAGAGAAAGACCAAGTAAGGACACATCAAGAAAGTGACCATCTGTAAGCCAAGGAGAGACCTCAGGAGAAACCAAATCTACCGACTTCTTGATCTTAGACGTTCAGCGTCCAGAACTATGAGATGTAACTTTCTGTTGGTTAAGCCACTCAGATTGTGGTATTTTGTTACGGCAAACCAATAGACATAGTACATCCATTCTGCCATGTCAATTTTCTTGAGACTTCTAATCACTACTTCTAACTGTCTGGCATTTCTATTATCGCTTTGTGTTAAGTATTGCTTTGTAAAAGATTTTAAGAGCCAATCTAACAGTATGTTAGCGTCATTTTCCAGGATCATTGCCAGGATTTTGAATCTCATAGCAAGAGAAAGTGCTTTTGTATCAATAAGCTTTTCTTTAACTTTTGTTTCATCTATACATTCTTGCCCACAAGGAGATGTTGGCTAAGTCCTGATGCTCCTTTGGATTATATTTTCTTTTCTAGCACATCTCTAACTGGACTTGATCATGTTGTGGCTTGATCATGCTCACTTTTTAATGGGATTTCTTGATATTTTGTTATTGAATTGTTTGAGTTCCCTGTATATTCTGGTTATTAGCCTCTTGATTGAATAGCTTGCAAATACTTTTCTCATTCTATAGGTTGCCTCTGCACTCTCTTGATTGTTTCCTTTGCTAAGCAGAAGCATTTTAGTATAATATATCCCATTTCTCTATTTTTGATTTTGTTGTCTATACTTTTTAAACCTTAGCCATAAAATTTTTGCAGAGACCAATGTCTTGGAGAATTTTCCCTATGCTTTGTTCTAGTAGCTTTGTAGATGCAGGTCTTATGTTTAAATTTTCAATTCATTTTGAGTTGACTTTTTTATATGATGAGAGAGATAGGTCTAGTTTCATTCTTTTGCATAACGATTTTTCAGTTTTTCCAGCACCACTTACTAATGAGACTTTTTTCTCCAATGTATGTTATTGGCACCTTTGCTGAAAATCAGTTGACTGTAAATATGTGAATCTATCTGAATTCACCGAGTTTTTCTGCACCTTTCTCCATCCATCAATAGATCCCATATGGAAATCCACATAATTATTAGCTCTCTGAAAGAACTGAAATATTGCTCTTGCAGTATATTCCATTCTTATAGAATCCAATTCCATTCACCACCAGTAACTCTTTTAATAATTATGTTCACTTTGTGCCAAGGCTGTCAGTATTACACCTACAACTAGCAAGGGTTCTCCAATGCCAGACGGATTGTATATGATCCAATTCCCAACTCTTAAATTTTAGATTTTACTTCTTAGGATTATTTAGAACACCAACAGTTTTAGGCAGGGTTCTCTGGAAAGAGTCTCTGAGATGGAGGTTTTCAGAGATATATTAAGGAGTGCTCATTGGAGTAAGACTATAAAAGACTGAAGGGAATAGGATTAGGTAGAGGGAAAATTGAAACTGTGATGATATTAAAATAAGGGTCTCCACCAATCCCCTGGGGAAGTCTAAAGCTGGAATTGGCTCTTCAGAATTGCCCCAAATTTAAGTAAGTCAGTCTTCTGGGCTTTTGTTATCCTACATTAATTAGTCATTGATTTGGGGTATAAACCAAAAGTATCTGAGACAAGTCTCAATCAATTTAGAAGTTTATTTGGCCAAGGTTAAGGACATGATAAAAATGCAGCCTCAGGTGATCCTGAGAACCTGTGCCCAAGGAGCTTGGGCTATAGCTTGGTTTTATATAGTTTAGGGAGACATAAGACATCAATCAATACATGCAAGATATACATTGGTTCAGTCTGGAAAGTTAGGACAACCTGATGGTGGGGCAAGGGCCAGCAGTGGGCAGGGTATGGCTTCCAGGTTATAGGTGGATTCAAAAATGTTCTGATTAGCAAATGGTTGAAAGCATTTGTCTAAAGAACTGGATCAATAAAAGGAGTTGTAGAGACTGAGGTTTTTATTATGCAGATGAAGCCTCCAGGTAGCAGGCTTCAGAGAGAATAGATTGTCTTAAGATCTCTATTTTAATGTTAATGTCGGTCAGTGTGCCTGAATTCCAAAAGGAGAAGGGTATAATGAGGTATGTCCAACTACCCATTCCCACCATGGCCTGAAGTCATGTTTCAGATTAGCTTTGGAATGTCCTTGGCCAAGAGGAGTGGTCCATTTTGTTGATTGGCAGAGCTTAGAGTTTTATTTTTGGTTTACAAGGGCTAACTTGAGAAAGGGTAATGAGGCTTCTCAGTTGTGAGCCATTTCTGGTGAGGGCTCTACTATGAGCCATCAACAAGTAACACCCCTGAAAACAGGGAATGGGTGCCTCAGTTCTAAAGGGAGAACCTAGAGGTGTACTACAGCAACTGCTACAAGGGGTAATTATCAGAGCATCTTCATCATCTGAGTTTTCAGGGCTATTTTAGTCCTTCCAGTTACGGAAGTTGCATAGTAATAGTCACCTTAAGAGAATTTGTTTTTACTAGTGACATAATTTGACTGAAATATCCCTCTCTATAACAGCATCTACTCATACCTACCAAGCCTTTGCTTGTTAATCTTTTTATGAACATCAGAAAATGTATTGCAAGCCAGTAGCACCATTGAGTCACAAATAATTTGATTATCAAAGATTTATAAAGATTATGAGAAAACTGATAACATCTTGAAATATTTTCTTAAAAATATTTCTGCAGTCATCTTGCAAAAAGAAATATGGAGCAAGAATTGTGCAGTAATATAATTTTAAAATTAAAAAAGGATTTTATTCAGTGTTCAAAATATTTGTTTAAAATTACAATTTAAACTTACATATTGTACAAGCAAATAATTCAATAATTTCTACCTCAAAATTCTAGTCACCAGCTACTATTGTAACTAATTCACTATTTTTTTTCCTTTATCACTTCCCTCAAATGTTGATGACGTCCAATTACAATTCGGTACATGCCAATGAATACGGTTAGATACCACATACTTCAAGTCTATTTTTTATGTAATTTTAGTAGTTCCCTCATGTTCTTCTGCTGTAGAATGGATAAAAAGTTCATTTAGATTTTATTCTTAGGAAAAATTTTTAGGAAGTTTAAGTAAGTTACAAGTTCATTAAAAGTAATAGCAGAAGACAGAGATCAGCTCTAAGTAAACCCTATGCTAAGGAATTTGTCTTTCAAGTATTTGCCTCTTTTGGAAGATAAGAAAGGTTTTATTAACCAATTAATTGAGACTGTTGAACTAGATGACATGGCAAACAAAATCAAATTTTTACATCACCAAGCCACTTTTCATTACAACCTTGTCAAGCACACCATAAACTTGTGTGACGTGATGTTATAGCACTTCTGGGATTCCCACTGTGCTTCACAGTCAACAAATTTGAATACAGGGCTTACTGGGGGAAGAAAAGGTCTCTTAACATCACTAGCAAAACAGCTCTGATTCAAATTCTGAAACAGCTCTTCTCTTGTCTTATAATGAAGGGAGAGCCTGATACTTGGCTGTGTGACATCATGACCACTTAGGTTAGTAGACTTGACAGGAGCGGGCCAAGAATTCGCCAGTATGTTTTCCTGGAGATGATTAAGGCCAGCCCAAGGTCAGGACAGCAACATCTTGGAAGGAATCTTGAGTTTATCTGGTTTGTCATTCAACGTCTGCTCAGCCATTAACTGACTTTGATTCATTTATCAATATCTGTATCTGCTTAGTCCTCTGGATATTAAGCTTCTAGAGAGAAGGGGTCATTTCTTACTTTTGTTTCCACATTGAGACTAGTAAGATATTTCACTTACTCCCAGCATTTAGCTATTTGATAAAAATTGCATTCTAATTTTATATACATTTTTCACATTTAAAAAACCTCACTAAGAAATCTTTATGTTTAAATTAATCATCCAAAAAAGTCTTTATTGAACATCGACTATGTAGTTACTGTGTTCAGTATATGTGCGAGTATGTATATGTGTGGTATGTGTGTATGCAAATTCTCAATGCTTTTTGAGTGAAGGAATATGCAAAAAAAAAAATCCAAAGAAGCTAATTTATCAGTAGATGTTTGATGAAAAAGGTAAAACTTGATCTGATCCTTTGGGAGGAAATGAGTTCAAAAATAGGGATAGACAGTGGCATCCTCAATATTTGGATAGGGATGATCACCTAGTGAAAGAACTTTGGCTTGACAAGGAGCTAATGTGCAAAGTGTTCCCAGTGTCATCTTAGCAAGCAGCTTGGTCCCCCAAGGCACTGAAGGAAAGTTCTCACTAATTGTAGCTCCCAGGAAAATTGGTAAATTGGATTCAGACTGCTGTTTCACTTACAGCTGAATTCATCCCTAGGCTTTTAAACATAACAAAATGTGTATGAAAGCAAGGGAAGCTGGGTGGTTGAATAGGGATCTCTGCTGTTCCAAAAAAGTTTATTCCAATATCAGAGTATGAAGACAATGACCATAGAAAATGATAACAGCTACTATTACTACTATGAATCATAAGCCTGATGAGTTTAATAAGCCTGAGAGTTTGTGGGTGGTAGACACAAGATTCCAAACCAGGTTTCCAAAGACTGCTATCTTAACTTCTGCCTTCTTTCCACCCCTATCCTTTCTCTTGAGACCAGTACACAGTCTTCTTTCTGTAAACCTGCCTAGTAAGTACATCACCCAAACACATTTCTCCTTTCACAGTTATCCATGCTCCAACTCCCGGCATCTAATGTGTTGGATTTCTTTAACGTAGCATAGAAAATAAGGCAGATAGACACAGTTATGTTCCATATTGAAATAGATTGAAGCTTCAATTCTTGCTTCAATGCAGTAGGGTTATTGCCAGCTATAGCAGATGAAATTTTTGAAAATTCCTTCCAAACCCTGTGGCTAACTTGAGATTCCCTGAGTTCATTTCCAGGAGCATGTATTTACTGATGTCTGCCTTTGAAGGGCATAAACTAGAAGACATTCAAATGATTATAGACTGTGGCTGCTTGAAGAGTACCATGGAGGATGAAATTTTAAGTTCTTATGCCAAACTGAGCAGCCACACTTGCTGCAAGGGTTAGGACAAAAGTTACTCTTAATTTTTATAGGGACATCTTCCTCTATTCTTCACATGAAACCTTGACATCTATCAAAGGAGGAAAAGTCCTTGCCAGTGTAGTTATGGGGCTGATGGTGCTTGGAGAAAATGAGATTCTGATGAAAATCCTAGCCACATGAGGCTGTCAGGGCACTCACCTCTCTTTGTCATTCTTATGACACAGAAAGGGATAAGAAAATGGATACAAATTGTTGTCTGTCATGGTTTGGTGAAAAGAGCCTGCAATGAACTAGATGATTCTAATGAGAAATTTTCTACTAACTCAATAAATGTAAGGAAACTGGATGAAGAAAGTCAATGTCCTTCTGAGGCTTGTTCTTGTGTAACAGTGATATGGTTTGACTCTGTGTCCTCACCCAAATCTCACCTTGAATTTCAGTAATCCCCTCATGTCAAGGGTTGGACCAGGTGGAGATAATTGAATCATGAGACCAGTTTCCCCCATGCTGTTTTGGTGATAGTGAGTTGAGTTCTCATAAAATCCGATGGTTTTATAGGGGCTTCCCCCTTTGTTGGGCACTCCTGCTGCCCTGTGAAGAGGTGTCTTTTGCCATGATTGTAAGTTTCCTGAGGCCACTCCAGCCATGAGGAACTGTGAGTAAATTAAACCTCTTTCACTGTGAGTGAATTAAACCTCTTTTCTTTATAAATTGCTCAGTCTTTGTCATTTCTTCATAGCAGTGTGAGAATGGACTATTACAAGCAGTGATTGCTCCCTAGATCCCCTTTTTCTACATTGAGTTCAAGTTTCCCTTCCCTCACTAGCTTTGCTCAACTCTCATGATGCTCTGGGAATGTTCCTTTTGTTTTCATTCCCATATAAATTATTGTCTTTTTAACTCCAATGGGAAATTACTAGATGCCCTAAAATTATTTTCTCAGAAGGCACCAAGTTATAGAGATGGTTACAAATAAATCTCATAAATACATTTTTGTGTGTCTCTTTTTACTGCTATTTCTTGTTACATATAATGTAAGAATTATTGATAGTAAATTATGTAGAGTTGTATATAATAGGAATTCCTACAAGGAATGGATAACCATGAGGAGCATTCCAGAGGGTTGTAGCTCTCCTCCTCCAGGGAGATGTTACCACCTAAGGCTTTCTACAAGGTGACTGAGTAGGGCAAAAGGAACACAGGGAACTGTCCCAGTCACCACTCAAGAAAACTCAGCTGTCCACTACTATTACTATATACTCATATAGTAAGTAATAGCTGTATCTTTTCTTGCATTAAAGACAAGCTTTAATTGTACTTGGGTAGACTTCCAGGTGCACACAAATACTGACTTAGTATTCTTTATATGAATAACAGAATATTGGTTATAACACTTATTCCACTTAGATTAAAAAAAATTAGAACTATTCTAACTTATCACAATCTATCACTACCCCAAACTTTTTCTGGGGAGTATATTCTTGGATTATCTCACAGCCGTTTATAGTCAGTAGTTCAAAAAGTTGCAAGAAAATTCAAGTCCTATATCATCTTTTACCACTTCCAGGTTTTCTACAACCTATTCTTGAACTAGTTGAGAGTACAAGAAAACTAAATCGTTGGTACTTTTTTCCCAAAAATAATGTTAAGTGAATTTTATGCCTTTTATTGTTTAAAGGTAGATACAGACAAATAACTATATAACTTTTGCATTTACTTTGAAACTGCTATGAATGATGTGGCATATGACACCATTTAATGTCTGTTTACAGTACCCTAACATCAGGCATTTATTTTAAAGATTAAGACTAGAAAACTCTGAAGATGGCCGATTAACAACAGCTCAGGATTGTAGCTCCCAGGGAAAGCGCAGAGAGCGAGTGGATGCTGCACTTTCAGACTAATTTTTATTGCCCACAGACTAGGAGATTCCCGGCGGAGGAGCCACACGGATCGCCAGCGCGACTTTTTTGGCCAGCACGGCTGTTTTGCCGGCGCCCCGGCGCGGCGCAGCGCTTCTCAGTGCAGAGTATACGCGACTGGGCACCCTCTGAGTCGGCTCGGCTGGTCCCACTCCCACAAGGAGAACAGCAATTGGAAGCGCTGAGGACCGAGAGTTTCACAGTAAGCACAGCTGAACCTGGGAAAACCAAGCTCTGTGGGGAAGGGGCGTCCGCCAAAGGAAAACTAAGAAACAGAAAAAACTTCATCACCAACAAGCCGGACGTTCACTCAGACCCAATCTGAAAGTCGGCAATTACAAAGACGACAGGTGGATAAATCCACAAAAATGTGAAGAAACCAGTGCAAAAAGGCTGAGAACACCCGAAATCAGAATGCCTCTCCTCCTACAGGGGATC